>VWPW01026718.1:834978-946709 GCA_013389825.1 Crypturellus undulatus
CCGGGAACCCGCGCGCTCCGTGGAGCGGCGCTTCGGGGGCGCCGGCCGCGGGGCAGCCCGGGGCGCGGGCGCCCTAAATATCTCAACAGATGCTTGACTTGCTCGTAATCAGCTCGGCTCCTTGGTGGCCACTGCAGCGGCGGCAGCAGCAGGGTATTAATTCTGGATATGAGAGCTCTCCACAGCATTTGGCTTTTTTTTTTTTTTTTCCTCCAGAAAGGAAAGATGGAAAAGGGGAGGGCGGGCTCGCCCGTGAGTCTGACTGACAGTTTACATAATGAGGTTGCGGGGATGCGAGGCAACTATATAAACAGCTCGCAGGGAAGCAACTTTTCCATTTACTGAGCGCTGCTAGCACCGGCTAAAGGAGGAGCAGTCCAACACTAAACACTCCCCTTTGCGTCGCTCACCGAGTCCACTCGGCTTTGGAGTTTATTACGGCGTCTAAAGCAACCAGAGTTGGGTCGTGGGCTGCAGGATTAATTCCCAGAAGGGGACGTTTCCACACCTGGATTTTTACCTTCCGATTTCTGCTGGTGCTCGGGAAATACTTGGAAGAGCAGGTTGCTCCAGGAGAATCGCCGTGACGCCTCTCTTTTCCCCGCCAAGCGAGAAGTGCTTGCTTAGACCATTTGAGGAATACAGGAAGAAAAGTGAACCCACTCAGAATTGGAAGCCTTGAGTAACACAAGGATGACAGCCTTGCGCACCTTTGGCTTGACGTTTCTGTTAATGATATTGCAGCAGGTAATCACACATTGAAACCAAAAAAAAAAAGGTTCGCTAAATGTAAAGCGGGTGATGGCAGCAAGTTTGCATAGCAAAGCCTGGGTAAGCTCTGATTTTGGCTATTTTGTGTGTCTCCCCTTTGTGCAGAGGGTGTCCGGTTCCGGTGTCTTCCAGCTGGAGCTGCACGAGTTCGTGAACAGCCACGGGGCTCTGGCCAGCGGGAAGTCCTGTTCGCCCCACTGCAGGACCTTCTTTCGCGTTTGCTTGAAGCACTTCCAGGCAGTGGTCTCCCCAGGCTCCTGCACTTTCGGCAGCATCATCACCCCAGTTCTGGGAATAAACACCTTCAGCATCAAGGATACAGAGCGATTTGACAGCCCCATTAAGTTACCCTTTAACTTCACGTGGCCGGTGAGACTCCGCTTGAAATCCGGTTGCCGCGGCGGGGCAGGAGGGCGGCAGGGAAGGCAAATCGCAGAGCGCTGCTCAGTGGCACTGCAAACGAGCTACTTTTCGCCGGCAGACTTATTTCCAGGAGTTACTTTTAAACAAAATGGAAAGTGCATTAAATCCAGAAGCATTTAGGAAAATAAATTTTAAATAGAGAGGAGGTGGGAAGCCGGGAAAATCTGCGCTCTATAAAGCGCGGAGGGTGTGTGTGTGCGGAGGGGTGCTAGGCATTAAAAGGAGGAACAAAATGCTCTCCTCCCGCGCTCGAAAGGAGAAACGGTCTCCCGAGGGATGCGGAGCTCCGTGTCGGCGCCGCAGACGCCGTAACGCGATCCGCAATTAGGTTAATTAAGAGGCGCGCGGCGGCGGGCGCGGGGGCTCTGGGCGGCGGCGGGCGCGGGGGCTTGGGGCGGCACCGGGACTCACGCTGCTCTTTGCGCCCGCAGGGGACCTTCTCGCTGATCATCCAGGCCTGGCACGCGCCCGCCAACTACCTGCCCGAAGGTGAATGCGGCTCCGCGCTGCCCCTAGGGGGCGGCCGCGCCCCGCGAGAGCCCGCGCGCACTCTCACCCCCGCAACGGCCCCAACGGCCGCCCCGAAACGGTTAACGGCTAACGGCCGCCGCGGCGCTGACCTCACCGCGCTCACATGTTTATACGATAATTTCAGGGCTGGCTTTATCCTCCCATCAGGAGCGAGTCCCTCCACGATATCCATCAGGGCCGCTTTGATTCTGTCCCCTACCTAATCTCCCAACACAATTGCGTTTCCTCCGGTTTATTTTTGGCGTGGGAAAGAAAGGAGCTCTTTGGTGAGAAAACCACAAGGCTGCCAAAAAGTCCTGACTGCCTTTTCCTGTATTTTACACCTTTTTCGAATTCCGCCCTTTGGAAAGGAATAATGGCTTTGGGATGTTTTTCTGGCATAGAGGAAGAGGATATTCAACAGCAAAACAGTTCTCACTTTGAAAAGCTCCCTGCAAAGCCTCTTAAGGCCGGGTTAATAGTCACTGATCCCAGAGGCCACAGGGGCGAGGGGCAGCCCCATTTCCCATCCCATCTCTCTCTCCTCTGCGCTCCCAGCGCGATGTCACTTGCTTTGCTTACATAAATGTGTGCGTTTTTTGAAATATATATATACCTATATATATGTGAAGTATACAGGCTAGAATGGCGGCACATGTGGAAGCCAGGTCTTGCTCCTCGTTTCTGATGATGGCGCGCCTGATTTTCACATCGTTCTCTTTCCAAATGACATATATATGTTCTTTCTTTATACATAATTTTATATAGAGATTTTTTTTCGCGCTGTCCTCTCGGTTGGGGTGCGGGTGCTGCAGCGGAGGGGCCGCAGGCCGCTGCCGCTCACGCTGCTCTTGTCCCCGCTGTCGCCACAGGCTCCCAGCTGCCTCCTGAGGACTGGCTCATCAGCCAGATGGCGATCCAGCGCTCACTGGCGGTGGGCGAGGACTGGTCGCAGGACGTGCAGAGCAGCGCACAGACCCAGCTGCACTACTCCTACCGGGTGATCTGCAGCGAGAACTACTATGGTGAGAGCTGCTCCCGCCTCTGCAAGCGCCGCGACGACCGCTTCGGCCATTACGTGTGCGAGCCCGATGGCAGCCTCGCCTGCCTGCCCGGCTGGACCGGCGAGTACTGCACAGAGCGTAAGTGTCACGCTGCGCCTCCCGGTGGGGCCGTCTCGCAGGAGCTGCGAGGGCAGTGGGCCCGCTCATGCCTGTGTCCCTCAGCATGCTGAGTGTCACCTGCACGCACTCCTTGAGGCCCGCACCTAATGTGAGCGCTGCTCACCATGAGTAGGAATGCAGATTGTGAGGGCTTTGAGGAAACGCGCGTCCCCAAAACATCGGGGACCTGTTCAACAAATGGATGCGGAGCCTGAAAGCCTGAAAACTCTCTGCAGTGGAGCAGTGGCTCCGAGGGTTTGAGCTCGCTGTCCTTAAGCATTGTGGCCACAATGGCACTGGGAAGGCACCTTGCGCAGTCACATGGTAGCCACCGGGCCATGTTTTCCTCCCGACCTTTCTCCTCCAGGCTTGGAGAAGGAAGGTTGCACCCTGAGGACTTTAGCCCTGTCTGCTGTGACTGCCAGTGCGGGTGGCAGCAGTGATGGGACAGCAAGTGGAGAAAGGCTCTTGGCTGATCTCCCTGAATCCCTGGTGTCCATTTCAAGTTAAAATGTTAGCAGCTTGCTCATACCCTTTCCACTGCCAGACGAAAAGCACAAGTGTGGCAGTGTAGTAGTGGGAAATTTTAGCGTAGACTCAGGCTCCTACTGTTGGGGGTTTTTTTAGGCTTTCATTAGCACAGGCACAGCTGCCTCCTCTTGCTCCTTTTCTTTCAAGAGTTGCAAGAGTTCATGTTTGTTGTATAAACACCGCAAACTAAAGGACAACTTGTCAAATGTTGGCTCTCCTTGTTCACTTCCTCCTGCTTCAGAACTCTCCGTACTGAGGATTTTTAAACCAAAGATTGCGCCAAAATGCAAAACAGGTTTTCAAAGCACCTTTTTTTCAATGCAGGCATTTCCTCATTTAAAATTGCAGTCTATACTGCCCTATGTATTTATCTAAATAAACATTTTTGCTTTATGTTCTCTTTACAGCCATCTGCCTGTCTGGATGTACTGAACAGAATGGATACTGTAACAAGCCTGGAGAGTGCATGTGAGTAGATGGCATTTGCAATCTGAACTTCAGTTAAAATGTCACCTTGTAATAGAAACTTCAGCTCTTTTCTGTGTCATTAATGTTTTAATTTGGCTTTTCTTCTAGCTGTCGTCCTGGATGGCAAGGCCGCTACTGCGATGAGTGCATTCCCCATATAGGCTGCCGCCACGGGACTTGTAAAACACAATGGCAGTGCATATGTGATGAAGGATGGGGTGGCCTCTTCTGTGACCAAGGTTAGTTCCAAAGGTTGTGCTTATGGCTCTAGGCTGAGTCTTCCTTGGTACTGGACTAAGGAATCCGTGCCATAGTTTCTAGAACTAAGTCTCCTCAAGGTACATGTTTATAGGCATCAGTTAGTACCAAGGCTTTCTTAGACTGTATATATATGTATATATATATATGTGTGTATGTATATTAGCAATTTTAGCTGAAAACAAACCTTTCTGGTAGTTGCATTTTGTTTTTTGCTTTTTTTTTTTATTTGGAAAAAAAATGGATGAATTGTTGAACAGGCAAGTTTTGTGCTTGCTCAAAGTAAGTCTCACTTATTCCTGAACAAATATAAGTTTACTAAACAGTTTCCAGCAGCAGTAAACACCATCATTTAGGCCTTCCTAATTTTGCATACAAGGAAGTTAACTCGTGTGTTAAGTCTGGAGCATAAGAGAAAAATCATGTAAGCAGGAATGAAAAGTACAGGTTCCATTTTAAGGTACACCAGACCACTTCCACCTATTCAACCCACTGAATCACTGAACCGTAGCCAGCTGAGCAGTCATGTCCTCAAGGCCATATATGCACTGCTGGCACTGAGAGCATTAAGCACTCAAACTAAGTTAAGTGTTTTCAAGTCAGTTATAGGATTAAGATGGGAAAGTCTGAATAAGCAGGAAAAGCAAAGTTGCTTTTTTGTGTGTGTGCGTGCTTGTAGTTATCTATTAACCAGTTGTATTCCAATTACTGTGGTATTTATAGTGCTTATAAAGATTTTCTGCTTACGTCCTATGAACTTGTGTGCTTAACCTCTGTCTCTAATTGAAGAAAAAAAAACACTATCAAGTTTGGCAGAGCATTTGGACAGTTTAAACTAATAACATTCATAACAAGAGAGCATCATAAATAAATAATAAAAGGTTTTGAATGTTTGTTTAAATCTCCAAGTATAAACAGTTTTCTTTTTAATTCCCTCCCACTTCCCCAGAACATGCCTGGAAGCACACTTTTTAAGGATGGGTTTTACTGTTTTAATACATGGCATACTCGGCACTAAGAGTTTCTAAGGCCATGGAGTGCCTTTCAGAGAACATACACTTAGGAAGTATGTTTTCCAACTTAATAGGTAGGCATCTAAATTGCATTACAGCTAATGGATTTACACACACACAAAAAAGGAGAATATGCTTAAGCACTAATAGACTTAAAAGTTTGCCAGGTCTCCTACATTTCAGAGCTTACTGTGTTGCTGCGGTGGATATAAGGAATAATGAAAATTCCTAATACACTGAAAAATCTGTTTGTCATATCAATAACCTGAATAATAATCTCCAGTATTTCTACTGACAGCAAAAAGATTTCTTATTGAAAATCCTGTGCTTTTTGCTGGCTAAAGCATTTTTGTTTCTACTTGCTGTGCACTTCAAGCTGTGAGAAAATAAATGGCTTTTCCCAGCTGTCAAAGACCTCTCTCTAACGTGTTGGTATCTTTGTAGATCTCAACTATTGCACTCACCACAAACCATGCAAAAATGGAGCAACTTGCATGAACACTGGCCAGGGCAGTTACACCTGCTCATGCAAACCTGGCTTTACTGGTGTGGACTGCGAACATGAGATCAGCGAGTGTGACAGCAACCCTTGTAGGAATGGTGGTAGTTGCACGGTAAGGGCATTTTAAATGTAAAGTCTTTGTGAGAAGCAAGCCTAGGTATACCTTTTCAGAAATGCTTTTGTGACAACATAATGGGAATTTGATAGTGTACAGGTTCATTACTGACGCTCACAACTATCATCCTGAACCCTTCCCTAGAGGTGTCAGTGGAGGAAGACTGTTACAGGAGATGTATCATCTAGATCGGAACTAGTCAACTGATCCTTAGGTTTCTGTGGCAGCCATTATGAGATCTTGGCAAGATCTAAGGCAGGTGAGGGAGCAGAGCTGTAAAACAATAAGCTTCCCAACAGAGTGGGAAATGCACTAAATCTGCATTTTAAAGAGTAAATAAAACATTTGCTTTCTACTCTGGGAGCACAGCATCAGGTAGAATGAGGACAATCAGCTGAAATATCTTCTATGAAATGTGGTTCCGTGTTTTTAGTTTTTGGCAGTCTAGTGTTTCAGTGTATATTTTAGATCCATTCAGTGATTAACTCTTTGATAAAGACAGATAGATTATAGACCTCAAATGTGATAGGATGCACATTTTGATTAAAGCTAATAATGCAAGAGTCCAGCCCTTTTCTCCCAAGCTGTAGTCACACTGTATCGGGAAAGAACAGAGGGTTTTGTTGTGCTCTAAGTGCTGGGACTTCTCCATGGCCAAGTAAAATTAGTTCTTGTGAGAAATGGACTATCACACAGAACTAAAACATCCAGATGACAGCTGTGTGGGTTGATACATGCTATTTTGCTCTAGGGAGACCTCAGGAATCCCATTAGGCAGTAGTGGCGTTGCTAATGCTTTGTCTACTTGCCTGTACTGCACCAACTCTGTTATGTAGATACAGGATTACTCTTGAGTGCAGAATCTGGCTCGTTCATGTCAAGTATTCAGATGCTTACTGTGCAAATGCTGCTTTGGCCACATTTGAGTGTGAATGAGAAGGGGTAGAACAGCACTCAGTGTTGACCAAAAAGAAACATTCAAGCAGCTGTTATTTGGTGATATCAAATAAAGGTCATTTTGTGATGTGTTTTACAGGACATGGAGAATGGTTACCACTGCCTGTGCCCCCCTGGATACTATGGGACTCATTGTGAGCACAGTGCTTTGACGTGTATAGATTCTCCATGTTTTAATGGCGGCACGTGCTTGGAAAAAGAACAAGGGGCCAGCTACACTTGCCTTTGTCCTCTGGGTTTCACAGGGTCAAACTGTGAAAAAAAAGTAGACAGGTGCACAAGCAACCCATGTGCAAACGGTAAGTCTTTTTATCCCCAAATCTCTTGTCTCTTTGACTGTTCTTGCTTTTCATTGCAGAAGTGATAGAAATCCAATCTGACCTCTATGATTGCTATGAAATATTAAGCCCTTTTCCCACATTGTATTCCATATCTCCCTTAATTTTGATCTCTTGGGAGGTTTTTCTCTTCAATAAAAAATGCATATGGCTTATTGTGGATGGAAGAGATGGCAGAATTATGTAGATTAAATTAACTTTAATTCATATTTGAAAAGGACATCATTTTAAGCCACAATGATAAAATTAGGCAATCTGAAAAGAACTTGCAGATGCATTTGGTAGTTTTGTAAAATAATCTTCCTCTTCTTGTGGCAGTAAAATATGCTTTCCACAGAGGTTTAGGTTTCAGAATGAAGTGCATCACCAACTGATATTTTTTTTTTCCTTTTTTCCCCAGGCGGCAATTGCTTTTACCTAGGTCAGATTCGTGTGTGTCGTTGTCGGGCTGGTTTCTCTGGTCAGAAATGTGAGATAAACATCAATGACTGTGCCAGGAACCCATGTTCCAATGGGGGAACTTGCCACGACTTGATCAACGACTATACCTGCACATGCTTGCCAGGCTATAGTGGCAGGAACTGTGACATCAAAACCAGAGACGAATGTGCTTCTGGGCCATGTGAGAATGGAGGCACATGCTACAGCGGTCTTTATAGTGCCAACTTTGTCTGCTACTGCCCTTCTGGCTTCATGGGGAACCGCTGCGAGTTACCAGTTTATACAGTGCCTGTTACACTTCCTCCTAAACCAGTCCCCTGGATTGCTATATCCATGGGGGTGGGGCTGGTGGCTTTGCTCATACTGTTCTGCATGATAGCCATGGTCATCAGGCAGATGAGGATGCACCCAGAGCAGGAGTTGGAGACAATGAATAACCTGTCTGACTTCCAGAAGGACAATCTTATTCCAGCTTCACAGCTCAAAAACACCAATAAAAATAAAGATCTTGAAGTGGACTGTGGGCTGGAAAAATCAAACTACAAACCCAAGAACCATAAACTGGACTATAATCTGGTAAAAGACCTGACAAGTAGAGGAACACAGGAGGATAAATACTACAAAAGTGAAAAGTGTTTAGGAGAAAAATCTCCCCTCCGACTACACAGGTAAGAATGCGGTCTTCTTTGTAGTCTTTTGTAAGCCTCCCTGTCATCCTCCTAATGAGAAAATACAAATGAAAGAATTGATTTGGGGAGATAAAATACAAAACAAACGAGAACAAAGCTAGGAATTTTCACACTGGAGTATGCACATGTGCATCATAGCCAAGCAGTGTCCCTAGCTAAATTGAACAATCCAGTTGAGTGTTGGTGCTAGTTGTTGCTAATATGGGTGAGCAAGGGTGGCTAAGTGAAGCCACCCTTAGCGGTGCATAGCCTTAGTTAGTGGTGAAACTAAGAAGTGGCTTTCCTTCCTCCAGTACATCATGGAGAGGCAACAACAGTATGCCATACAGGCTTTAAAAATAAGTATTTCACTTACTAAGAAGGCAAAGCAAACCACTCAGATTGGGATAGAATAAATACTGTTGTCAAAAAAGAAAAAGGTATCCACTGGCTCATCAGTTCTTCTGATCAGGTAAAGTCTTGCCTGAGTTTGGCTTGTGACTCTGATTACAAGACTGGACATGCCAGAAGCATAGCAAGACAGTACCTATTCCTTACTTCCACTTTTGCAGTGTAATGTCCTGCCCACCGTATAGAATATGGGAAACTTGATGCTCTGGTCTCACACCTCCTATACCCTCATGGCTCTCTCATTTCACCCCTCCATGTTCCCAGAAGATTTCAAAGGCCAGCAATGTTTGAAGTCAAATAACATTCTTTTCTCTCTGCTCTGCTGTAGTGAAAAGCCGGAATGTAGAATATCAGCGATATGCTCTCCACGGGATTCAATGTACCAGTCGGTCTTTGTGATAACAGAAGAAAGGAACGAGTGCATCATAGCCACAGAGGTAAGAAGTGCACTGCTCCCTAAAATCGTAAGGGGGCAGACATGAATTCACAAAGCGGGGAAATTATCAACTAGAATTACATCTGAGAAAGTAACTCTGTTTCCAGGGTTCAGAGGTATTTTCCAGCATGCACCTCTCCTCTTGTGTGGCGCACAAGAGTGCCAAAGCAAATAGAACATACATCAGGGAACATAAATTAGCAGCTCTGGTTTTATTGATCCAGATATTTTGAGCTTAGGTAAGTAGGTAGGAGATGTAAGCACTGAATATTAGCCCATAAAATTCAGTGCAGTGTAGGATTATTTCCTCTCAAATAGATAGTCAGCAAAAATGGGAAGAGGAAGAGTCTACACATCCATAGATGTAAAGCTAGACTTTTCCCCATGACTACAAGAGATTATCTGTGTTCTGTAGAAAGAAATAAATCTGTAGATTTCCAGTAGAAAATGGAAGGTAACTGCATGTGTTAATGCATAAGAATTGCAACCATTTAGGGAGTCTGTAGTAAGACATGGAAAGAAGTTCAACCTCAGGGCCTTTAAGCTCCACATGTGTTCATGGCTCCAACAGCAATTACTACTCGTGGTACTGGTAAACATGTCAAGATTTTGATGGTATTTTGAAAGGTTAGATACAGAAAACAGATTTTTTAGGAAGGCCTGAGCATTGAACAATCCTAAGACTTTTTTAAAGACTTTTTTTTTTCCTAACTGCCTTTTCTAGCGTAGCTGCCTTTAGTACAAGTTGCAGGTAGTTTCAGGCTCCAGGAAAGAGGAGCTTGCTGTACCATATAGCAGTGATCTGTGAACATAGCTCTGCAGGAATCTGTCTCCCTTGCCAGTGTGCCTATCAGATTTCTGCTTAGAGGCAAGCTGGAATACAAGTCAACCAGCAATATTAACAGTTTAAGATAAACCAAAAGGATTTTTCAAGGATACAAATGACAGTTAGATGCTTAATTCCCACTAACTGACCTATATACCACTTATTCCTTTGAAGATCTTGCTGACCAAAGCCAGACTCCCAGGATTACATCAAGCACCTCAGGAAGTATTCTTATTTTCAGGGTTACTTCTCCCAACATCAGTCCAATCTGATGCTTTTGAACACAAGCTATTTAACTATATTACTTGCCTGTTATGGAGACCTTGTGTTAAGCACCTAGATTTGTAAGGTTTTAGCCTAAATATTCTTTCCCTCACATAAGGTCAAAAGGCTATTTGTCATATTCTCTCTCTCTGGACCCAATCAAAAACTTTATACATTGATAGTAAAGCTGCAGGAATATTTATCTTAAATTACTTTGATTTGAATACTTGATTTATTCATTTGTTAAGTCTGCAATACTCTGTACACCATGTTTCCTTCTCATTCCTTGTATTATTTTGCACCCTGACAGGTATAAGACTGAAGATCAGTCCATTTGCACCTCAGATTGGTAATGCCAGTAGATGGATGTTCCTGCTGCATTGTTTACAATTCAGAACTGGATCGGACTGTTTTTAATTACATGCAACTTGCTGCTCTCAGGCGGAGGATGGAACTGAGTGAACTGGACAGACTGTGAATTTACAGAAAGATGCAATACACCTTTTTGTTCTTACTGCCCTTGTTTGAAGTTTGATACCAGAAATTTCATTGGCTGTAGAAGAGGGGAGGCAGAGGGAAAAGAAAGGGGTTTAAAATGCTGTTGTTTTGATACGTTTTTTAAAGATTCTGAGGCCAGTTCCTCATGGACAGACCCGTGGCTTTCCAGAACTCCGGGATGTGCCAGTTGAGGAGACGGCACTGAACTGTCACAGATGTTGCAATGGAAGGTGTGAAGAAAGACACATTGCTATGCAGATAATGGATACAAAATAAAGGAGATCTCCATTTTTTTTCTTCTGGGTTTAGAAGTGCCTAAAATGTTTCAAGAGAATCTTAAGGAGCCCAAACAGAGACTTGACTGCTCTATTTGCAGTTACCTGAACAGTATTGGGCAGGAGTGCTTGACTCTTCCTGCTATACATCTGTTTGCAACTCCTCTCTCCCGCTGCATTTATTGGAGACAGTTCAAGGGGTAAGAGGAGGAAGGAAAGAGGGATACAGAATTTACATTTCATCTCATTTGGTGATGCTTTGGAGAACTGATTGACACAAGCCATGATATGGGACAGGATTTTCATGGATTTAAACCCTTGAGAAGGGAAAGGTGTGATAAAGAATGTCTACTGCCTCTTCCCCATTACGAGGAGAGACATAATCCTAGCCTTACAAATGCGTTTAAAATCAATCAGCTTCTAGGACGTATATGTGCTGAGATGTCTCAGCTGTTTTCATGCCCTTTGCACTACCAGTGATTGTGAATGGAAGTTACATTTTTATTCTCCTCCCTCATTCTCTCTCCATCCCTTATTATGCAAATTTGAGGTTTATGTTGTGTTTCTGAATTAGGTGCCACCTTCTACTGCAAAGAGTCTCAAAGTCACAGCTGTAACTTTCTGAAGGATAGGAGATACTGTCACCCTCCCTAATTCCTTGTTTGGTCACAGCACTCTCAGAAGGCCCCTGCCACAACAGGTGGAGATGAGGGTCCCATTTACTTCATACATACCCACCCCCTGCCAGAGGGAAAAGGGGAAGGCTGCCCCTGGAAACCAGAGGCAAACCTAAACTCTTCTTTTAAACACATATTTACTGCAGTAATACGGATAGCCCCATGGAAAGTGCTGTGACTGCAAAAAAGATGAGGCTTTGGGATGTGGCAGAATGAGGAGGGAGGAAACAAGACTGCTTCAAAAAAAACCTGGACTGTGCTCTCCCTCAGACAGCAAAAGTCCTACCCTTGTAAATCCTGTTGTTGGACTAGCCCATCTACTGCTTTGGACTGTGCAGACAAGGCCCTTTCATAATGTCCACTACTGACCTTCTGCTCTGACCGTGTAGGACCATTTTGAAGATGACCTTCAGAAATCAATAATATGGGTTTTAGTTTGTCTGTCTGTAGTTTATTTTGAAGTCTAGTATTTCAGTAATTTAAAAAAAATCAGAAGCACTGAACTTTCTACGTTTTATAACATTATTTTGTATATAATGTATATTTATAATCAAAACAGAAGTGTAAATATGTTTATTACTTCTCATGTAATGTTTTTAATGTGATGACAAAGTTTGAATTTTATTTTTTTTCAAACAATGAAAATACTTTCCTGCTACTATGAGGTTTATTGTGGTTTGTCCTTTTACAGTCCTGATGATAGGTTTCATGATTCTGTGACAGCCCGGGTTACTTGAAACTTCAGACATGAGCTTGTCTGTTCACTGTTAGCAGCCCTGCATTTGCATTTTGCAAACCAACCTACTGTAGGCTGCTTTTACAATCATTAACTGATGTCAACAAAGATGTTCAGCTGAGTGATACTCATCTGACAGAAAATTATACATATCTATTTTGTGCTATATGATATTTAAATAATATATAGATGCATACACTGTCAGTATGGAGTGGGATTAAACAGTCAGAAAAGTTATTTTTATTAATTCATCCTTCATTCTTTTTATTCCATGACAACTTGTGGCATGGGAGGTATAGCTCTTTTCAAAGAAGTGGCTTAATAAATGTCTTGGCTTGGGGTTCACATATAAGACAAGCTTTTTTTTTTTTAATTCTATTTCTTTAAATTCTTTCATTTTTCCCTACTTCCCTTATTCTTCCATAGCATCTACAACTCTGCTTGCAAAATTGTACTCCTGTTTGTTGGAGCAGGATGGGTAAGACTGAGCCCTCCTTCACAGCCCAAGGGAGAGTTTGAGGGTTTTTCCCACAGAGCTACCTATGCGCCAGCGGCAGCACCATCTTCCCAGGTCTAACAAAGTCATTCTGCTGAACAGCCCTTCTGGAGGAGGTCTCCACAAGAAGCGGAAAAAACAAACTTATACAAAATGCTCCCAAGAGGTTTAGTAGCCCTTGAAATGCACGCATTTACAGACTATTAAATCCCTCACTAGATCAGCTAGATGCAATACAACCAACATCTGAATGCACAAAAGCAAAAACTATAAGAACAGGAAACCACTGCTGCTCTATTTAAAAATTTGGCTTTTTTTTCTTGTTGACAAAATGCCAAAAAAGCATCTTAGTTTAAGAGTCCTTTCCTATCTTTCCGCAAAATAAAATCTAACCAAAACCTGCTAGTTTTCATGCAAAAACTACAAACACTATAAAAGCACTATACCAAACACATTTTGACTTTGTCTTTAAAGCACTGCAAATAATGGTTAATAAGGGTCCTTCTGAGTGCATTATTAAGATTACATAAATGCTATTTACTTTTGGTGGTTTTCTTTCTCCCTCTCTGGTTCTTTTCTTAGTAAAATTAACTTTCAAATCCCAATCAATTTCCCTGGTTACCATTAAAATAAATTTAAGATGAAACTCAGAAATAAAAAGCCTCCTCCCCCTCCCCAAACATTCACTCTGTAGAGCAAATTATGAAAAACAAGCCATTGACAAAAAGCCGAGCAGATGCTCCCTGCTTGCAGTCCTTCCTCGGCAATGTGAAATAAACCCAACAGATGCCTCTCTTAATTGAGCCCATGGATTACATACACACATGCACTCTGTCCTGCTTAAAACAAAACACACACAAAAATCAAACAGGAAAATAGCCAGAGAACTCTTCTCAAAGCCTAGGCAAGCAAGAATGCTAAGACCAAAAAAGACTCGTCTCTTCCTGCTCAAAACAAGACAGGAAACCATATCTGTAGACAGAAGGGAGTTGAAATCCATTAAAACTCATGGACCTGATTATGTAGATACCACAGGGTAAAGCAGGTACAACACATGCCTTTGTGTACCCACACAAGAGAGAGGAAAAAAATAAACTAAAATGTGCATCAGCTCACAAGGAAATCGGTGAATATTTACTGTAGGCAGCACTGCACTCTGCAGCTACCAGAATAGATCACAGGTCCTACACAGGAAAAACAGGAGCGCTGCCTGCTTCCACACAGGGGGAGATGGAAGCACATGTGAATCTATGCACGTGTGCACATCCCCAAGCCTGTGCCAAACAAATTACAAGCAAATTAGACGAACGCATAATATGACCTGGATTTAACCCCTGTCTTTGGCCAAAAGATTCCTCACCAGCACTGCTGTGCATGATTTGCTCACCAGCCTGTCCCTCCAAGTGAGTGCATCTCAGAGGCACAGCTCAACCGCCTGAAAAGAGCCTCGAGCTCCTTCGGGGTTAGAAGGGCTCCCTTGAATGTCAAACATTCCCCACAACAACCACAGGTGATACCAAGGCCAGTAAGCTACATTCAGTTTTCCTGATGCATGTGGATAACATGCATCATTA
This sequence comes from Crypturellus undulatus, assembly GCA_013389825.1. NCBI lineage: Eukaryota > Metazoa > Chordata > Aves > Tinamiformes > Tinamidae > Crypturellus > Crypturellus undulatus. The sequence continues at coordinate 849,330 of VWPW01026718.1, forward strand.
TACAAGACTGCAGAGTCTAAGACTCACTTGTGGACTGGGACTAAATTTGGTTAGTATAATTTGTAACTACCTATGGCGAGGCTTGAGGACAGATTTGTCTCGAGGACTGCACCTAAACTTGGTTTCCACTGTAAGAGACTGCACAGATCAATTCATGTAAAATGATCTAACTTAACAACTACAAGAGTAGGCTCTTCATCCTGAAAACCTCTCTCGTGTTTCCTCTTATTTGTACTCAGTAGAAACTGTTTCACAGCCACAGAAAGCCCTTCATCCACAGCAAACTCAAAGCTGGGTTGACAGAGACAGCTGCCACTCAGTGCAGCGCTCTGCTCACTTTGTTCCAGTTTGGGGGTCCAGACCTTCACAATTTACCTCTTAAACAGCCTGCTTGTTAGGAGAAACAGATGCTGGGATATACCCGTAACTATAGCACCCACTGGTGCTGAGACAACATGCAGCAGGACCATATTCACCAAGACACAGTACAGGGCACAGTATTCAGCAAGGTAAGTGTAGGAGAGGAATGTTTGTAAAAATCATCCTTGATACAAAACATGCCCCAAATGGGATAAAATGCAAAATGTCTGGACATTGAAATACTTGGCCAGCAGCAGTACTCAGCCTTCAACGAGCTGTTGAGATAGATTAAGTGAGCCTGTGCAACTGCAACCTTCTAATAGATGAAACCATCTCTATAAAAGCAGATTTCATGTGCCTTAGTTACTCCTCAGTGCTTTTCTTTCAGCTCATGCTAATAGAAGGCATAGCTAAATGAGGAAGGCATAGCAAGCCACTAACACCACCTGTGCTGCAGTGACTTAAGCAGAAGTTATGTATCTATATTTACCTGTCATTCTTCTTGCCTTATCTCACATACTTGATCCATAAATACATACTGATTTTACACAGTAGATAAGACACTCCCATCATACTAGAGCAGGTAGAAGAGTGAGAGTCATAATCCAAACTCCAGTTGTGGAGATGTGACATAATTCAGTGGCCCTCTGCCATGCCTCAACTGTTTTCATAACTTCAATTTTACAGCCTATCTGGAGAGTCAACAGCAATATTTTAACCCCACTACTCTCCCTCTCTGTATCTCTGTTTCCTTTTGCTAACTCGGCTCCCAGACCTTGCAGGTAGTGACCTGATATTCTGATCGCTGGTGACGCCCAAAACAGTAACATTTTTCACCTGCCTGCTCTATCTCTGCCCACTCTGCTCTCAAGCCTTGTCTGGACAACACGGTGACTCAGCTCCATAAAACTATCCTTTCTCTCTCTCCTCCCTGCACTGTTCTTATCTCCACTGTTGTCCTCACTCCTCTTCCCACACGCAGCTCTGCGGCACATTTCTGCAGCTCTGAGGTTCTTCATGCTGCTGTGTTAGCACTGGGCTCCTGCCTGATTCACTGTGTAAAACACTGCATGTAGAGCAATGATTCTAGGTGCTAGATCAATGATTCCACTCATAGCATTCAGTTCAGGTAACCTGTGTGACCTATGTCTCCTCGCTTTTACATCTTGACAGCAAAGTATCAAGCAAACTCCCTCTACAGATATCTAAGCTCTCCCTTCCAATTCGCTGCTCAGCTCTTGGGAGACGCAGGGGCACAGAGACAGAAAGATCATATGCTTACAAAGCTTATCCAGCAATCAGTCACAGGCACAAGTCTTCCCTGCTTCCAGCTACAAGCCATGCAGTTCACAGCAGGACTCATTGGTGACAGGCTTGGGGGGGCTCTCCAACCCGCAGGACTGCACCCCCTGGGGCAGGAAGAATTAAAAATAATTTTTAAAAGTGCAGGGAGTGAAGTGGGCTGAAAAATAATTCTTGCTTCCTGAGTCTCCATCTCATTGTCCTCCTTTCTGACTGGGTCACGCAGGGCTCCCAACTAACATGTCAACATTGCCTGTAGTCTGAGACTGGAGAGGTAAGGTAAATACAGTGGCCTGCACTTGCAGATAACATAACCCTAGATTTTATGTGACCTGCAAAACACACACAAAAAAGCCCTAGATGGCTTTATCTAACCAAATGCACCAGGTCTAGCATTTCCTCATCACCACATGCACTTGCTTGCTGTAGATCTATTGGCTTCACCAGAACTGAGCCTGTTATCCTGCTCTGCTGCCCCAAGAGCTAACACCTTCACACACCACAGCCAAGCAGCTACAGCTCCCCCTTTTTGCCTCAGCCTGCCACGTCTCAGGCAATACCTATTTTTAAGCTCATTGAAGAAGTCTGTTCTTGTCAAATGCATTAAGCCAATGTGCTACAGGGACTGGTTCCCCTTTCCAGCAACAGCGTTCTCCTGCCTACCTGAAAGAGTACAGAGGGAGAGAGGAGAGAAGATGCCTGACCTCCTTCTGCTAGAGACAATAGGCAAATCTCCTGGCTGCTGCTTGCATGGGGAATATGCATTCTGGCTCACAGCCCACCATCTTGGGGCAGAAAACAAACAGGAGTGGCTTTCTCCCAACTGACCCAAACCATGGGAGCATCTACTCTTCTTGGTTGCTTTGGACAGAAGCAGAAAGAGTCCAGCAAAGGCCTTATAAGTACTTAACAAGGGCCTATCACTTTTGGTTTGTAGATGAAGGTTTGCCAATTCAGCGGATAAACCCTCCCCAAACTGCTGTCTCTTCCACAGACTCAGTAACATGTGACAAAGCTGCCTCTAACATTAGTACTTAGTTACTGTAGTAGAGCTAAATCTACTTAATTTCCTCTGTGAGCATCGTGTCTTTCTTTCTACCAGCCGAGGTGGGCAGTGCTCAGGCTCCCATTTATCTCTGGTTACTGACCCATCTTGCAGACTGCTCTGCTTGGGGAAAGCATGCCCTGGATGAGGTCCAGATCATTCACTCCCAGGAAGAGACCCAAGGTGCAGAACAGTACCTTGTCCACAGTCGTGTTTTGCAAATACACAGATAAATGAGGAAAACATAGTTTGAGGAGAGGCTGTTTGGTGATGGCATCTTTTATCTGTGCTTTATGATTTATTTATTGAGTTGTTGCTGGCTTTACTAAGGTTTTATTGATTACATTTTTTTAACTAACTGCCTGGAAGGTCACAGAAATACCATGTTTGTTTTCATCAATTGAATTAAACCAACTCATATTTAACATCCAAACAAATTTGTTGAGAGTTAGGCTTACGACTAGAGCAGCCATTACCAGCCAGAACAGGACCTGACCATCCTGGTACTGCGTAGAAGCTCTGATGATTCCTGAGCTTGGACATGCAGCTCCCACAATGTGTATGAAAGCAGGGTTGCTGCAGCCAAATTTCTAGTGCAAATATGAATCACTGCATTTGAAATTTATTTTCTATTAACACTGTTTGATATTTGCCTTACATTTTCTGCTTTGCCAAGGCATTTTTGTTCTGGCCCATAAACTCATTTGTTCTCTGGAAGACTGTCAGCAAAGAAACATGAGAAAATCTGAACAAAATGTATTATGGAAAAAAAAAAAAAGAACCAGAATTAAAGTGTGATAATTACGAATGACATGACCCGGCTCTAATCACCCCCTTCAATTCAGCCCACCAGCTCCCAGTGCTGGCTTTGCTTCTCCATTATTAACTTCTCCCACTCTCATGCCTCCTTATGCCACTGAGGTGCTTTGCTTCCTTCAGATCTGCTCCCTTCATGAAGATGGTTACACTGATTTTCACTTTTCTAATTGCATTTAAGTTCTGTCATAAGTTGTTTAGGGGATTTTTTTTTTAAAGTTCTCCCAAATATTGAATAAAACTATAATACAGGGGAAAAAAATCTCAGAAACGGACTTCACTGACATCGGAGAAATAGGAAAAAGTTTATAGATTTGTAATTATGAAAAGCTCCTTTTCACTGAGACAATTAACATGGTTAAGATGACCTTCTATCTGACATGTTTTGTGTACACAGAGAGGAAGAACTTCTTAGCAGTTCTGGCAGTTATACTACAATCTGCTCTCAACTATTGTGGGCATATGCAGATTAATTTGGAGCAGGATTAACTTTACCTCACTTCAGGCATCCAATGTGAAGCATCTAGCTTAAACCAATTTTATCTGCCGTTCCCAGAGGAAGACAGACACTTCCAGCTTCCCCCTCTGAAACTGGGGGGAATTAACTGGGAATTAATTGTTTTCTAGAAGTTGACTCTTGAGAGAGCCTGTACCATTAAGTAAAATGTGATAAACAGCTTTAAGCTGGTTCAGATAGTACAAGATGCATCCCTACCATGGATTTTTATGGGAATTTTGGTATCTAAGCATATCATTTTCCTCTGCACTCAGCAGGAAGTGAGCACTTACCCCCCGCATGTGTTTTTGAGAATCTACCTTTTAATGACTATATATATTCCACTTTCCTCAAGTGTAAGATGGAGTTAATAATACTCATGTGACTCAGAAGGATGATGTGAAGGTTCATTCATATCTTCAGATTCTTTGGAAAAAGATGCTACGGAAGCGCAAATAATTATTTACTGTTCCCATCTTATTGTTCAAGCAACAGCTCAAAGTAAACAGTATCTGGGAAAGCAAAACAGCTGTATTCAAATGCAGGGCAGCAGACCTTGCTCCCTCCTACTCTCCTCGCTGTGGAAGAGGATTTTTCCTTGCGCGGCAGCCCCAAGCCAGGCCACGCATTGTGTTACAATCATCGCTTCCTGTTTGTTACCTCCTGACATCATGTCCTGCTTCCTGCCCGATTATAACTCGCCAACTGTTTTTCCTCAAGCAGCGGCCCAACTTCCCACCGCCCCCCTCAACCTAACCCTGTGTCTTTCCGCTGCGGGCCGCGCCGGCAGCAGGGGGCGCCGCTGCGCCGAGCTGAGCCGCGCCGCGCCGAGTTCCAGCGGAGCTCCTCTTCAGGTGCCCGTACAGTGAGCGAGGAGTTGCCTGCACGGGTACCCCCCAGGGTCTCACTGTGAGGGAGCACAAGAAAGCAGCACTCCCTGCGCTGTGTGCGGGTCAGCTGCACACAGCAATGTAACGGGGATCGTCCTGCCTGGCAGCCGATGGGTCACAGACCTTTCCCTTTTACCCTGCAGCCTTGTGCTGAGCCGGCTGAAGCACACACTGCAAGAGAGCGCACAGGAGCAGCAAAGCACGGAGGATTCCCGTGCTCCCCAGTAGCTGGTCTCAGTAGCTTATCGCCCCACAGCACAAAGGCTTTCAGCACACTTTTTTTCTTATTTCAGCATCCAGCTACCTTTCCTGCTGGTGGCTTTTCCACCAGCACCTGGTGGTGCTTTCTCCCTGTAGCTGTAATCAAATCATGTCCCAACTTCTGAACCAGCGAGGCCCTTTCAGTCTCTTCCTGAACATCTAAAGTAATTTCTGTGGCTCTTCTCCCCACCCTCTCCAGGTTTTTCAGCATCCTCTTTTTCCTCAAGACCTGAGGACTCCACAGAGTTTTCTTGTATCCAGCTTTCCAGTACCACAGAGGCAAGAACACCTGCCTCCTCCTCCTCATTACACCCTTGTGTATGCCCCTGAGGACTGCACGGACCCTGGCAGAGGTCACCTTCTCAAGCCACTAGGGGACTGCACTGTTCTTCCTAATCACTTGATGACGTCCCCAAAGTCCTGGCAGGGCTGTGAGATCTGAGACATGGAGCAGTCTGCATGGGTGGTACAAAGCAAACACTCTGCAGTTCTGATTTTTAAGGTTCTGGGGACAGGGACACACAGGAAAATAGCCTAACTTTAAAACCAGTTCATACTAAAGCATTCAGGAGATTTCTAGGAACTATTATGCAACTCCTGTCTGTGCCTTTACCTGCGCTCACTTCAACGGCAATCCTCTTTATGGTACAGTACCTAGTGCAGAGCCTGATCTAGCTAATATATATTAGTGGTTTCTTACTGTGTGTTGGGTCACCACTTTTCAAATATGAAAAAATAAAAAGCTACTGCAGATGAATGCCAGCGGCTGTTGCCAGAGCAGCCTGTACAACTGCAGTTTCCTCAGCAGCTGTGAAACAAGCAGCTCTGGAGGCCAACAGCCAGCCCCACGGCTGCTTCTGCTATATGTGAGGCAGATCCTGCCACCTTCCTTCGGCTGAGCAACCCTCCCAGAGGGAGGAAGAACAGGCCTCTTAAGGCTATTCTGCAGTGAGCACTCTGTCATGGAGAAGGCACCTCAAGGCCCGTGTTCCATGTTTTCAAAGCGGTCTGAGTCATCTGGGAGGAAAACGCTATCGAGTGCTCCTTGCATAGGGTAGATTTTGTATCCCACCGACTGACTCATTTCTTAGGCCTGTTTGGACAGTCCATCCATGCATTTTCATTTCTTGTGGTTTGGAGTGATTTCTTTTTAAGGCTCTTTGCCGTTAAGTGCCTTATAAGTAGAAAATCATGTGGTATTTACTGCCAATAGTTATTAGCCCTAATGTTCCTGTTTATAAAAAATGCATTAATAAAGAAGGCAGATAAGATACTGCGAGCCAGAGATGGTGTTTTGAGTGATCACAGTGAAGGATCAGCTGCACATAAAACAAAGCGCGATTCAGGAGATTTGGCTAGGGAGCATTAGAGAGATGTGGTAACAGTGAAGTTTGGCAAAAAATGTTACAGGTTGGCAGTGGAAATGGGAGGCTGACTGCTGTGCTTCTGCTCCTGCAACTCCATGCCTGCAGTTGCTGGCTCCATACAAACATATCTGTAACTGTTCCTCACATATTGATTGGCAGAAAGGGCACATAGGCCACGAGTGAGACTGGTGCTGCCAAAGCTTAAGATTCTACCAGGCCATATGGATTAGAGGCATTAGGGACCCCTGAACAGCTCTGCAGCTAGAGCTAGATCAAATTTTTGCTTAGCAGCATGCCATCTGATGGTGAGCTGACTATTTTCTCCCACCTACTGAAGGCCAAAAAAGAGTGCCTCAGATCCTTTACCTTTTGGGAACCTTGCCTGTTTAGACTGCAAACTATTTGAGGGAGGAATTGTCTCTCGCTCTGGTTTTGGCAATATTTGTATGGTTCTGAGACATAGCACAGGAAAGACCCTGAGCATTCTGAACTGCGGAAAGAAGAGATTAAAGTGGAAGTACTTGATCTACAGCAAAAGTGAAAGCCTTTCGTAGCTGACACTAAATGAACATGACATGCAAGCTTCTAACTAGCTGTTTTCTTAATAAACATGTGAAAATAGGACTGTACTAATGCTAGTGGCCCCACTGCAGTATAGATCCCCATGGCTCCAGTCGTGCAGTCCTTCAGGAGCTGGAAAAACAGTATCTCTAACCAGTGGTGTAGAGCTAGTAGAAGTCACTAGAGCAATCACAGCCTGAGACAAGAGCTCTGAGGTGGTCAAGGCTCAGAGAGGCAGCAGAGTATGTCTGCCACAGGGGCACCATAACCGAGTAGACTGAGTAGAATCTCTTCTAACTGCAAACAGAGCCATGCCCTGGCAATGCGCATTCTGGCTGATAGGGAAGGGAGCCACGCTGCTGTGTGGCCACAGGGCATGTAAGTCAGTCTTGCGGCCACAGGGGTAGCTCACTATTATACTATATTGGGAGTACAGATGCACTATTGTATAATCATAGATAGGAGATCTCTGGCCAAAGTTCTGCTTTACAAAGTGCAAAGGTTTTGCACAGCTCTGGGACTACAGAGGCAAGGAATGCTGTAAATAAGTCTGTATGGCCACAGGGAGTGCCCTAAGGTGCTGCAAAGTGCCTTCTGCATGGATAGCTGCCCGGTCTGCTGGTTGCAGGCAGGGAATAGGGTGTGCAGCATTGAGACCTATGCTATGGTATAGCCAAGGTGCAAGCACAGACCCTGGAGACAAGAGGAGGCAAATTGGGCTTTTTTGGTGGGACCTAAAGCTAACACTCCTCCAAATCTCTAGAAGATGGAACAAATTCTCCTCCTTCAGAAACCCATAGAGACAACCTCTGTCCAGATCCCATCACACACTGGGCCTTCAGTGACTGAGTGCCTTGTAGCTCCATGACATGGCCATATAGGTTATAGAGTTTCATTTGGAGACCCGCAGCAGGGCTAGGAAGGGCACCTTCCTGACAGTCACAGCTCATGTTTCAGTTTCATGCTGCAGCTTCACACAAGAATTGCTACTGAGAAACACTAGACACAGAGAGAAAGTGAAAAGCATGGAAATCCCACTCCAGGACCCTCCTGCAGGGAGCTCCCTAGCCATGAGTAAGATCACTGGCTTTCAGAACTGTTACAAATGCCATAGGGAAGCACAAAGATCTCCTGCAGAGTTCCCACCAGAATTCTTCAAGTACAAGTCACTACGCTGTGCATAATCAGCCTTCTATCATCAGCTAAAACTATCCAGCTGCAGCGGAAGTTTTAATGATAAGTGGAGAGACCATCTTTCTCAACAATGACTTACTATAGCACTAAACAGTGCTGTAGCAAGTGAAATGGATGAGATCTGCAGCAGAGATGACCACGGAAGAGCTCATTTTTTTGAGCTCATTCTTTAAAACCTACATACTTGTGCTGTCTTACAGAAAAATTCCTACTAGCTGAGGATGATGCTCCTGGCAGATTCTGAATGTCATCATATGGAGATCTGCTCCTACACAGAAGGGTGCAGAAAAGATTATGTGCTAATGAGCTACCTTCTTATCCCTGCTGTCAGTTCAGTGACTCTCTCCTCCTCTTCCCTTTCCCTGAACTGCAAATGTAATTGCTCTCTACCAGCACTGATAAGAGTTCAGTCCATCTGCAACGCTGGAATCCCTCCAGAGGGCAAAGTCCTGGCTTTGTATTTTAATTTATCCTGACTTTTCACTAGAGAAGGAAGGAAATAGCAAGCAGGGCATGGATGCAGCCAGAGTGAGCACTTGGAACCAGGCCAGCTTCCCTCTGCCTTTGGACTACCCAGGCTGCCTTCCTGCCTGCACTCAGCAGGCCAGTGCCAGCCTGTTGCCACCATGTCGCCACCATGTCACCCATACTGTTATTCTACTTAGCACTGACTTGTGTGCTAAGGTCTAAGCAGAAGGAGAAGTGAACCTAAACAGCTGGTGACCTGCTCCCTTCTCATGTGGCAAACAGGAAGGCAGGCTAGAGGCGAGCCCTTGTGTGCACGTGGCCTGAGCACAGGCAAATAGGGTACTTTTATCTCACTGACAGCATTTCACAGAATCACAGAATGGTTGAGGTTGGAAGGGACTTCTAGAGATCATCTAGCCTAACTGCCCTGCTCCAGCAGGGACACTTAAAGCATGTGGCACAGGGTCACATCCAGGTGGGGTTTGAAGATCTCCAGAGAAGAAGACTCCGCAACCTCTCTGGGCAGCCTGTTCCAGGACTCTGTCACTCTCACAGTAAAGAAATTCCTCCTCAAATGAGTTCTTCCTCATTTCCCACTGCATCCTTAGGCAAACCACTTTCTCTCCACCTCTCTTCCAGATGTTAAATGGGGCTAACACTTACTCATGTGCCCTGGAGAGGGATTGTTAGATTCAATTAGCCAACCTAAGAAGAGCTAGGACTTAGCACTGCTAGAAGATACTGGTGCAATGGCTGAGCCTACTCAGGCTAGAAGCATGCAGAGATGAGAGGCAGTAAATGCAGCAAGGTCGATGCTGTGGTCTTCTGGTACCTGTGGGCTCTTGAATATATAACATGATTTCAGGCTTCCTGCACCATCTTTTTTTCACATCAGCCCTCCACACACTGATTAGAGCTTGCTGACAGGGGAATGGTTCTTCTGTTTAGGGACCTCAGATAGGAAGGAGAGATGAGGAAAGGAAAGAAACTGATAATTAGCAAGAACACTGTCTGGAAATACAAGCAGCTTGCCTGCTGAGTATTCCAAGAGGCACCACAGGTAAAACATTTGACAAAGAGCAGCATCTAAGCAGTTGCTTTATTTTTCCATATACAAAGGCAGCTTCCAAGAGAAGAGTCTTGTCTATACACATAGCAATGATACTCTCAAACTTTGTCGTTTCTCAACTCCATAACTTATGGAATCTGCACAAAACATTTCTTGCTTTTTCCATTTAAAGACTCAAGCTGAGAGCTGGATGCCGTTTTCTATCCTGCCATTGCTGCTTTTTAACAAGCCTGGTTGCCAAATAGGAAATTTTGTTTCCCAGTCCAGTGCATTTGGTACTCCACAAACACCACAAGAAAGCTGGGAAGTTCAGCGTGTACGTTATCTGCCCCAGGTTCTTCTGGGAAAAGACACACCTAGACACAGGGTGGCTCTCCCCTAGGACTTCTCCCACCTTAGGGCTCTTTAAATGTTTGTACTGCTAAATCCTCAGCGATGTGATGCAACCTTTGCTATACATATCACTAATACTATGACATCTCACAAGGAGCTACTCAGGTACTGGCTTCTTTTACCTCACAGTGCATTCCAACATGAGCAATATGCAAAACATTATGGCTATTGCACATCCATATGATGACACCTTTCTTCCATAACCACCAACACAGCATCTTGCAGTTCCTCTTTAATTGCCATCATAATCTTCCTCTACCACATATATATCCAATAGCTCAATAAAAAGGAGCAAATTCTGTTATGTAAAAGTGGTGCACATTTGGCAGAGGCTTTACTCCTCAGAATTAAGGTTTTTCAGAGGTTGCCAAGTCCAGCTTTGACTCTTCTGTGGTGAAGAATTGTTTGAAAGAAGCTGAATGGCAGAACTTTACTTTTGTTCAGCAGCACACACCAAGTCACAACATACACCAGACTTCAAGAGAGGAAGAGAAGAGGTCCATTCTTGGCTTAGATTTGTTTGACTACAACAGGAGTTGTATGTAGGCTTTGTATTAGATATATAGAGACCTCTTCAGCTACACCTATTACCACTTTAAGACATTATCTCGCTGTAAAATCTATTTAAATTCTCCCTACCCTTGCAGTTAACCTGCCTACCTGTGTATCCACCCAAGTGCATGGTTCTACTTGGTGCTTTGCAGCATCCAGCAATGAAATTTGGGAAGCGAGTCTAATGAGCTGGCTAAGGGAAAGAGGAATGCTCAGAGGTGGACGTGCACTGTATAAGCTGCTGTGCCAGCACACTTTAGCTTAGCCTGTTGAATTGCAGTTTGGTTGCCCAACTCACTTAAGCCAAAATGTAGACCCACAGCCCTGCCAGCAGGTTTGAAGGGACAGTAATAAAAACCTTGAACAGAGAAAGTATGGTAAAGGTTCCCATCAATTTGATCTGGAAGAGCACAGTTGCCCACTGCCTTATTTCTAGGAAAGTTCATGTTAGAGGTTCGGTTTCAACAAAGGAGATAATGAAGTGGGGAAGAAGAGTGGGTGTCTGACAACTCAAAGATTGGGAATTATATGGTCCTCGGAAAACAATCTGCTCTCCTCAGCTATCTCCAAAGTTGGAACCAAAAAGCCTAGTAGTTTTGGAGAGATATTTCATATTCTGCCTCTGAAAGTGTCTGTTTTGCAGAGGCTCAGACCCAAATTAAAGTCAAAACTAAGTGCTTAATCTTAAGCATGTGATTAAGTTCAGCTTCAAGGAATTTAAGTATACTCCTAAAGAGACTGCACACAGGAACCTCTAACAATTTTGATCTAGTTTTGCTTTGGTAAGATCTCTGTTTTCTTCTGTAAGCTTTGAAAATGTCACAGGGCCTGATCATAACATTATATACACAGATGTCAGTCCTTGGATTGGAAGTACCATAAGCACACACTCCTGTAGGAAGCACTGGAATTCAGAATAAAGATGAAGATTTTGGCCTTGTACCTGTGTGTCAACCCTTAGGAATAAGCCCCCACCAACCAACCCTCTAGAGAGCAAAATACTACTGCCTTCTTCCTCTGAAGATCTGCATTAACCACCTCTTCCCCAGGCAGTGTCCAGGAGCTCCAGCTGACATTGCTGGCTAGTTGTTGTTACTGAGTGTTATGAGGCCAGACTTTACGAGATTAGGTAGTGGTTTAAAAAGAGAAAATTATTATGCTAAAAAATCATTATGCTCTTAGAAGGTTAGAGAAAAACAGTCTTCCTATCTGAGTTGCTGCAGAATTTCTAAAAGGAGAATCGCACCGGAGACGAGACCGAAGTACCCTGGCAAGACCCCGGTGCCCTGCACAATGACATGTGGGCAGACCCCTCAACATGAAGAATAGGCTCTGCACCTCCCAGCACTGCAGCAAGTAAATTCATATGCATAAGACTGCAGAAAGCAAGTGGTTATACAACCACTTTGTTATACTTGTTTGGAAGCACTATCATTTATTTTCATACAGCTAAGGTAGAGTCAAGGGACTGCTTTCTATTCAATATACACAAGCAATAGGACAGAGAGTCTTTCCTCAGCAGAGCAATTATTTGAAGCCAAAGTAAAGGAAGACAAGTATCTATCAAAAAGTTAACTTGGTCAGCTGTTGTCCTGGCACTCATCTAGTGTTCCCACTTCACAGAAAAATCTGGCAGTGCTCTCCTTAGCCTGACATAACCTCAGGCTATGTGTAACACCAGAATTAGTAAACAACTGATGACGATGCCTCTCTCGAGTACAGCATTCCTGCCTAATCATTACATCATGTACCAACACTCAGGTTATGACTTTGATATTCCACTGACATACCGGTCATCAGCTTCCAGTGTTCATGCAGCCAAAGTGCCCCACAGCTTTAGTTTGCTTCAGTGAAAAAAATCCCTAGAGCCAGTACTATACAGCTCACTGCCAGCTCTCACCCCAGCCACTAAAAGGGAGGGTGCCCTGGGAAAATCTGGATGCCAATTCACCCAAATTACATTTCACTCTATGCTGTATTGTTATTACTGTCTGGTGTCTCTGACAGATGAGTGCTAGCCAGTAGAAAGCATGAGGTGCCCAGACATCCTGCACTTCCACTCTAATCTGGTGGCATTTTCAGTTACCCTGCACAGACAGACATAAAGAGACAAAGTATCAGGCATTGGGAACATCCCATAGCATCTCAAGAGCTGCTGAGAGCCGATATTAAGAGGATGAAGAACGGCAATAGACATTCTGGCCTTGGTATAAATGGAATGAACTATTAATTTGAGCATGGCTAGATTTAGCTTGTGCCCTTAGGTCAGTTCCTAGAAGTTCAGCATTTAAGAGGGTCTGAGAAAGCACTAAGTTAGAAACACAGACAAATTAAAATCTGCAATGGACTCATGTCATGGCAGAGCTGAGGAAGGGAAAGGTAAGCGCCAGGTCAGGTTCCACACCTGAACTTGAGCAGCTGGAGAAAGAAACATAATCTTATAGGAAATAGTGACAGTGTACTCAGTCAAGAGAGAAGCAACATCAGGATATTGTTGAAGTATAAGAAAAAGAACAGTCTGTGTCACTGTTGAGATAGGCGCTCAGGGGTTACCCAAACAGAGGTGAGAACAGGCTAGCAGTCAAAACATTGCGCTGTCCATACTGGATGTTCTATTTGGCCACAGAAATTAGAACACATGCTAGGTATGGCACAGTTCTCGCTGAAGCAGAACTTTATTTGCTCGTGTCCATAGGTCACTGACAGCTGAAGAGCTCCTGAGTGGAGCTTAAATAGCTTTACTAGTGATCTTCTGACAGCCAAGAGCTTGTCCCTGCCAGCCTGCATCACTTTGCAGTCAGTCTCACAGTTACTGTGTGGCCCAGTGCCTGTCTCCCAAGTCACCATGTCCCCTTCTCAGAAGGGGATTTAGTGTCTCAAGTCACCACCCTGTTCCCTTTCAGTTAGGACTAAGGATTACAGAACTCACCAACAACACCTCCCATAGACAGCATGGGTGGCTAGAAAGCAGCGCAAGGTCTTCTCTGTAGCCAGCAAAAGTCACCAAGTAACCCTTCCTGCACACATGCTGGCAGCAGCCTTCCCACCTCACATTCACAGCAGAAGCAGGTAAGCTGCAACTGAAGGAATGCCTGTAGGAGCGCTACTTGATTAGACAATCAAACACAGCATAGCAAAATAGGTAGAATTTCACTCAAAACCCAGCCCTACCTTAATATGCCCAGGAAACAGAGCCAAGGGCACTGCCTGGGCTTGACTTTTCTTGTTTCTCCCCAGAGAGGGAAGGAGAAGCTGGTATTCCAGTTATGGGTCTGCCTAGATGACACAAAGCTGGGGCAGGAATGCCAATGATCACGACAAGCCTGGCAGATGCAACCATACAGTCCAAGAAAACCCTTTGTGCAAACAATGGCATGAATCATTAGCAGTGCAGGTGGACTAGGCCAGTGGCTCCTGGTCTTCATACGTGCCTGGAGTCAGCTTCCCTGAATCACACCCCCTAGTATTAGCAAAGTGCCACCAGTTGGAATTTGGGTGCTTCATTCTCATGCCCTGACTCAGTCTGGTGACCATCCTCTCTTCTTGTAGCCAGTACAACAGCAGTTTTGGTCAAGCAGTCAGTGTTGTTCCTCCTACCCTTCCTTCTATTTCCACCACAGCTTGTGACTTGACACAATATACTGCAAGAAGCTTTCTGTTTCCAACTGAGCGCAGGGCAGGACAGCCGTTCTGCCACACGCACACTTTACATACCAGGCAGCAAGAAATGCAGTAAAACATATGTATGTCTGTTTCTCTTTTTAAACACAGACTCAGACTGCAAAGAGGCTGCAACCAAAGCTGCTGCCCATATGGTGACAGACCACAAAAATTGTTACTCCTCTTAAAACACAAATCCATTTTATTTTCCCAGAAAAAAATCTGATCTCATGTGGGCTACAGCTGTGGATGGAAACAGGCACTTTCTGACCTCCCATTCCAGAGGGTTTGGGAGCAACATTTCTCCAAAATGGAACTGGAGGAAACTAAATTTTGAAAGAATTTATCTTCATAATTCTAAGGAGCTATTAAGTATTCGAGAGGCATGACATCCCCAAGAAGATAACTTGAAGCTTTCAAATGCTGCTACAGTGAAATGTCACAAAGGTTATTACATGCACCAGGATCATCCGTAACAGCTCACAGCCAATGCACACAGCAATTCCATCCAGACAGCCATTTTCCCTACTGTCACCTTGCACGTGGTTGAGAGTAGGAGAGCTGTGCCCATTATTCAGAGTATTCAACGCTTTTGAGTACTCTGAGCTATCCAGGCCTGCAAATTCTTGCAACTCATATTTGCCAGGGCACCACATGGAAGAGGGGCAACGCTTAGCAGATGTGCAAATCATCTCCTAGCTTAAGTGTTATTTTTTTTTCAAAAACAATTTCTTTTAAGTAAATAGCATTGTGCTGTATAGAAAGTGCTCATGACTGGTATATGCTGTGCCATATCTTTGTGAAGAGCTATAATTAATAATGACAGATATTCAGATCTTTTTGGCTAATCATGGAAACATTCAGCACAGAAAACTGCAGACCTAGATTCCCCAAAATAATACAGTGTTTTACTTGGAGTAGTGGGGCTGTACTGGTTGAGGACTAAGGACCAAAAAATTAAGTGGACAGTGCTTAGAAAATCACAAGAGAAGTAGAATTATTATAAAGCCAGAGGGTGCCCTAGTGATGAGCCAGAATCTGAGCAGAATCTGCCACACAAGGAAACTCAGTGGCTCACATACAACACCCTTACAGCTGTTCCTCATATCTCAAGATAGTTCACAACATAGGTATCTGCATTACAGAAATATAGAGGCACTGATTTTCAACTGTTTATCAAAGGAATTCTCTATAGGAATGAAAATTATATTCAAACAAAGTCTTAAAACACAAAAATTAGACACTTTTAAAGCAAAATCTTTCATTTTTTTATCACTTTCAAATTGACTTGGTAGGATCCACAAGTTAAGGATCATGTAGGGTCGCCAGGTTTTTATGTCATGCTAACCGGACTCTTTAGTAATTACAGAAAAGTAAGTAAATCAAATACAGTGATAACATAGCATCAAACACAATTTGTCTTCTGTTCTAACAATAAGTTGCATTATATATTGCATCGGCTAGCTTAATTGCTTATAGCAACATTTAAGTGTTTCAAACCATGAGATGTGATGTAGATGAGACATATTTACATAGATTTAAAAAATGGAAAGAAAAAAAGAGAAAGAAATCATCTTACCTATTTGTATGGCTACTTGTTCCTGTTTCTCTACGCTGATCCACAAATCTCATGCAGTGACAGCTGGTTTGTTGCTTTGATTGCAATGTCTACACAAATATCTTCCTGCTCTGGAACAATCAGAAATTTAAATTTAAACCATGTTGCCTCTTGACAGGGTTTCTGCCACATCTTGTGCTGAACTACAGCTTTCTACACCCGAGAGATTTTGCTTTTCTGGAAAGGTCTCAGAGCAGTCCTTTGGCCCAGGTTGTACAGAGATCACTCTCCTTCTACCTCCCCCATCCACTGCTAGTCACAGTTACATGTTACATGTTACATCCTCTCATTAGCTGGGGTTTGAAGAACAGCTATTCTCATCACCAAGCCATGTTTGTATCCCCTTTTTCTTGGGTTGTTTGTACATATCCTTTTGTCTTGTCAAAGATTTGGCTGAATGGGAGGCAGGTGGTATCCCGTTTTCCCCTAAAATGGGGGCTATCAGTAATTGTTGCTGCCTCTCCCTCACCTCACAGAGGGCTGAGACTGCTGTGGCATTGGTTGCTCTCCTTACAGAAGTGCTCCCTGGGCTCTGCAGCTAACTGGTACAGGAAAGATTTGGTTGCTGTTGTGCTGCTTACTCTCATTCCAGACATAACCTTTACTCCTTTGTCACAGGCCCTTCTCTCAAGTCTTTAGCTGCCTGGCTTATGGACTTTGTTATGGGCTTGCTTCTCTGCTGAGAAATAGAACACAAATTTCAGGCTCCTTTCTGCCCCACCCTTCAAAATCCCACATAATGTTGTCATATCACCCAGTGCATATCTCCTCATTAGAGGTGGTAAGATGGTGCTTCAGTGTTGGCATCAGTAGGTTCTGCAACTCCTACTTTGCTGTTAGTGCAGAAACCAGATGCTTTAGGCACCTCCATTTGTGCCTAGGCTGTGCTCTGTGGTCATTCTCTTGCTAGCAGTGTTTGCATTTAGTAGAAAAATGGATTATAATATCTAGGCCACACAGAAATAGCATTTGTTCTGAAGATACCATGCAAGGAGAAATAACTGCAGGCAAGTTAGATCAAAAACTTATCAGTGTAAACTCATGAAGCTTTTCTGATACCATAACGCTACAGAAATTTTTGAGCTTGCCTCTGACTGACTGAGGCTTCACTTAGGCTACTTCTTGTAATGTTTCTGGAATAGAAACTTTGGATTTTGGACCTCTAAGCTAGGCCACTCTTGTCCAGCTAATGCTCATGTGCTTTTGTGACAATGCTGTTGTACAGTCTGAATAACAAACAGCCCTGTTTTTTTCCCCCTCCACATCCCTGCAACCAGACATAAGGTAAAGCAAGCCTATTCTCCTGCTTATGTATAGACTAAGCAAGTTAGGCACGTCCAGTCTCCTCTGGAAGGAACACATCTTCCTTCCCTCAGTCATCCTAATAGCTCTTCTCTGTTAAGTCTCTATTTTGTCTTTCTTTTGACCTGTAAACAGTTTTTCAGATGAGGGTTCAGCAGGGTATTTTGCAACAGCATTAACTCTTTTTTATCCATTTGGCAAAAAGCTCCCTTTATGTACCCAGGAACCACAGCTGGGTGTCTCAGAATAACAGTATCCAATCAATGCACCCCAATTTTCTCCTCTTCATCCAGTACTGTCAATTGCTCTTTCAACAGTTTGAAAATTTTCAGTGGGAAATTCTTGTCTTAATTCCTATCTACATCTCTGCTAATAACTTGTCATATTGTATTAAATACTGTATTGAAGCCTAGGCAAATTGAATTGAATTGAATCTTTTGCATGTTCTATCTATAAAAGTCAATCATCAAAGAAAGCTGTGAAGTTAGTCCACATTAAACTTTCTACTACGGTCATGTTCTTTTTTTATATTTACATCTCAAACTATCTGCTTCTGTTATGTAGTACAAAGGTTTTTGTTGTTGTTGTTGTTTTATTTTATTTCTTAAGTGCTATTGAGGTCAGACTAAAAAGTCTTCAATTAACTACATCATATTTTTCCCCCCTGTGTCTCAGATATGGACAATGCTTGCTATTTCCCAGTCGCGTGGAATCTGCCCCACTTAGATATATTTACATTCCTTGCTTATAAACTCTTTGTGTCTGTTCTTTCACCTCTCTTGACATAAGCACCAGGAGCTCTTAGAACTTCTTTTGCTTCAGATGTGGTGATTTTTTTAAACAATTGTGATAATCACCATCCTCTCTTTTACTGGTTTGCACCTAAGCTATCTTTAGTCTTGACACTCATGTGTCTCACTTCTTCCTTTTTATTTGGCTGGAAGTTTTGTTACCAAGTCTTTAAACTCCTGTTGTAATGTGTAATTTACCCTTAACTTCTGCAGTTCTTGCTTCATTCCATACCAAAGTGCCAAAACACAACTTTCGCTGTTGCATAATCCCTTTTACATCCCATTTGAGCTCCTTGTGCCCTTTTGGAAATAGGCTGGGTACTTCCCTAAATACTTTTCCTTCTTTGATTAGGAGGCAAATCTAAAATTCCTACCTTTGACTTAAAATTCTGAGGCTCTTCTGTGTTTCAGTCTTTGAATTCTTCAGTCTATTTGATTTTATCTGTAAGCTCCTTCATTGTTTTTCTTCAAAAATTCTTCAAAGTTTCTTTAAAATACATTCTATTTTTAAAAAATACTTTTTAATTGAAGCAATAAACGATTTTTTCTTCTCTTTATACTTGAATTGAAATTAAATTTCCTTCTGGCTCAGGATTATCTTATGCAATTAGTTCTGATAAGGTGCTAATGAGCCCCAATAAGGACATTTACAGTAAGTCTAAGACTCCCAACCCATACCATATGAGCTATGCATTTCCCGTCCTGCCTTACCTTAAAGGTGTTATCATGGCCATCCACAGACTAATCCTCAACTCCTCCACAGTGCCCTTCTAGTCTCCATATCAGTGTGGTGGCCGTCAGCACTTTCCGGGCAGAGACATATAGAGGGGTGCAAAGAACCATGGATGCAACTCAGTGGAGGCTGAGCCTGTCTAGTCTACGCTCACAGCCGGGCTGCAGATCAGCTCCAAAGCTTGGGATGCTATAGGCTCAGGTAAAAGGGTTTCCAGCAGGTCTGAACTCAGTTTTTATGTACAGATTCTTCTTTGTTCATCCCTCAAGCTGTGTTGGTAGCCACTTTTTGAGTTTCATTCCTAGTCTGAAAGAAGAAAAGACAAAATTCCAAAGCTTCTGTTATGATCCTCCGTGTTGCCTTGTCAATGTCTAGTCTATATGTAACCAAGATAAAAGCTAGCCAAAAATTAAATTTCTGATTCTTTATCGAGAAATTCTTTATGGACCAATGCTGGGAGACCTCAGTAATAAGTCAGCAATATGGGATCTGACTGGGAGGCAAGGTGATTGCAGCAGCACAGGGTAGCTCCCACCAGTGTGGCCAAAGCTGCCACCATGCCTGATGTGAGATGGGGAGGGCAAGTCAGTTTAAAAGCAAAATGCATCAGGAGACTTTTGTGTACGAGACACAAAAGCCAAAAAGCCAATGCTGGCTTTTCTTCAGAGGGCTGCTTGGTAAACTGGCAAGTCATTGGGAATTGATGGCAGGTAAGAATGCTGTTTGGAACCAGATAACCAAGGTTTTTGCTGGAAGCTTTGACAATGCCACTTCTGCTTGTGCATGTGTTTGAAACAAGGAGAACCGTGTATTTATCTGGTGTGTGTTCCAATCTGGAAACTGTAAATGGCAAATGCCAGAAGCCTTGGATTAAACAGATAGAAGTGCCTAAGAATTATGGTGGTGTGCATGAACGTGCACCATGGATTATCAAGGGAACAGTGATGATTTACACCACTTGCAAATGCTTGTGGTAGTTTGAACCTCACCTCCAATCTCAGTATCTCTGATCTTTGCTGAAGCCTTAGGGAAAAGGGGAAAGTTTGTGGTTTTTTTAAAGATTTTTGCCTGCTCTCTACAGAGAGAGGAATGCAGTGCCAAGTGCTGATGGGTGCCTGGAAATAAGACAACAGTCCTCCTGTTCCCAGTCCTGTTCCCTTAATGAAGCATGTTTTGATAAAACCTGGTATATC
The DNA here is from genome assembly GCA_013389825.1 of Crypturellus undulatus. Classification (NCBI taxonomy): domain Eukaryota; kingdom Metazoa; phylum Chordata; class Aves; order Tinamiformes; family Tinamidae; genus Crypturellus; species Crypturellus undulatus. Next base: position 869,401 of record VWPW01026718.1, read on the forward strand.
TTCAGCTTACTGAAACAAATAAGAGGCCTGGAATACAAGATGAAGTTAATGATGGTTTTGATCCACTGCTGTGTGTCATGCCAGCCCCGTTGCTGGTTCCTCTGACTCCGCAGTGATTCACCACTATCTTGTAAAACCGGCAACACTGGCACTTTGTTAGTCACCTGGCACTAACTTGCTCACTCTGGAGAAGCAGCAGATTTACTGCTAAGCAGAAACTAGGTCTTCCTTATCCTGGAACCTGGGAAAACCACAGTCAGGCTGCAACATGTAAAGCTTCAACTGGCTTTTTTTTCCTTCCTAAAAATCACCAGACCAAAATAAAAAGCAAAAACATGCAAAAGGAGAAGGCTTCATGTTTACATGGTTAAGAGATTATGCCCACCATCTTCTGTTACTTTCTCTCTTAGCCAGTTGTAAACTGTCAAGTGCTATGGTTTTTTTTTTCCACCTGCTTTGTTGTGCCCCTGGATCTACACCTAGTTACTTAACAGTTTACACAATTGCTGCTCCACATCCTCCTTCAAATCAATTGGAGCATTCCTGTGGTTTTGGTTGCAGGCTGCTCTCCCTGCCTTATGGAGGCAAGCACCACCAGCACTAAGAGACGCTAAATCCTCTGCTGGGGCCCCTCGGTACCCACCTGTTCTGCTTCTGCAAATGTTCCTCTCCCAACCACCCATGTGCTTTACTTGTGGTCACTTCCTCCAATCATCTTCCTCAGCCCTGTTGCCCCCATACCCTTTGATTTATTTAACCAAAGTGAAAAGAAGGCATAGTCTACAAGAAGAAATGCATTAATGAAAGCTTGACACAAATGAACAAAAACAAAATCTTAAACTCTTGATGTATATGCCACAGCTTCTTTAAAATCTTTGCCTAGGCTATGATGCTAACCATAAAGCAATATCCCAAAGATTTTATGCAAGAAAATCAGGAACTCAACTTCAAAAAGTGTTTCTAACCTCACACCTAATTCATCTGGATGTAACAGCACTGAAGAGAGCAGAGACTTATTGTTAAACTGGTGTGAGATCTGAATTAGGTCCCCTAAGGGTTTTGCCTTAGGCGTTGGCTCTTAACTGCAAATCTGATCTTGCTATATTGCAGAGTCTCCTGGCAATCAATGTAAAACATACAGTTAAGAAAGCCTTGTGATGGAAAACAGCTATTTTTCTCCCTCAGTCATTGATTATGTGGTTGCTTCCCAGTAGTATATATATTTTTTTTATTTCTTCATTTTTCTTAGCTTGTGCTAACATCTATCTATTGCTTCATTTGCAAGACTAATGTATAATCCACTTGAATCAAACTCACTTGCAGTGGAAAGAGGCTGGATTTTTTTTTTCTGGTGTATTCTAAGTACTGCAGCTGTACAAATTGACAATGTATTGGCATTCTGTATATGGAAAGAGTCAGGAGCGGAAGGAATAAAAGCACCACAGAAGCTGCAGAAGATGCAGGAGCATTTGTGTGTGATGTGAAGGCTGGGAGGACTCAGCTGACCTTGGGCTGGTGAGTCTGAGTAGGGCAGGGAAGGTAACTGTGGAAAGCAGAAGTGGAGAGAGTGGGGGAAGAAAATTAAGGAGCTTACTGTGAGCTTTCTTAAGACTGAACTGGTGATAGATCACCCAAGGTGACCACCCAAGAGTAAATCAGAGTGGGAGATGGCATCTTGTACATAGCACTGTAGGACAGACCTGATGGCCATGCAAGACTCTTCATGTCACTCATTATCAATGTGCCAAGCTACAGAGAAGACCCTTTACAGTATGTACACATTATATATATATACAAACAATTGGCTGATGAGCTGAAAAAGGGAACAGACTAAGAAATAAAGAAAGCCCTCCGGTTTTTGCCATGAGATGCCAGGAAGAGCAGGGGATTGGATGGGAGACACTGAAGACTAGAGAAGCTCAAAGAAGTCAAAGGCAGAGTAAAGATCTAGAATCTGCCAAGAAAGGTATATATTGGTTGCATGTGATCCAGTGTGACACTTGACACATCAGCCTGTTTAGAGTGATTAGATGCAAAGGAAAAGAACAGCAACGAGAAATATTTATATAAAAATAGCTCATTAGTTTTGCTTCTCATTCTGTATCCATACACCCCTCCCAGAATAGCCAGATAATTTTCACCCAGCTCCTTAGTTGGGCACCTTAGTCATCACAGCGTCACTTAAGCTGATTTTCAGCCAGGTTAAAATTCAAACAGAGATGTCAAACACAAACAGTTCGTAGACCCATCTACACAACAAATGTGATGCATTACAAGCCCATCCTCCAGTTTGACTATAGCACAAGGAAAAGAACACTCCATTTGCTTCATTCAGCACCATTTCTCTGCATTCATGTGGCTTTTATTATTTTCTTAGTCTCACTTATACACCTTACTTCTCTGCTCTGTTGCCATCAGGAGTTTTTCCTTCACTCAGTTTCATACTAACTACTTGGTCTTCCAATATGGCCAGTTAACAACCCCAGATGAAGACCAAGTGTGGGATGCAGAATCCTGAGCAGGTCATGTCAGTTAATTCAACCTGAATTTCTCTCATTTTCCCATTGCCCCAGCATGGTGGCATCCACAAAGCCACTGGCAAGGAGGCCAGCAAGGGAGAGGGCTGGCCACAGAGCCTCTCTGAATGGACAGCTCTCCCGCAGAACCAATCTGTTCCATGGTGGACTGAATACGTAGGAAAAACTCATTGGTGGGTTCTGCAGTGCAATGAGCATGTGTGTGCATGGCCAGACTGGAGAATGAGGAAACACACATGACAGTTCCCACTTCTATCATCCAATGCATAGCTTTTCTCTATATGTATTTTAAGTTCCGTCTGAAGACAATCCACTTTGTCAACCCTTCCTAAGACTGTGCAAACAGAAAAAGGAAAACCCCATCAAGTGATCAGTACCTACATGCATATCTTCCTTAAAATTGAGGAGCTGGTCATCGCTGTGAGTAAGGGTCTGGTAGCTGATGACCCACGGTGATCACTGGACTGGAATGTCATTAACAACACCTTTTTTCCACCTGAAGGCTATTTTACTGAGAGATCACAGAAAAGACTGATTTTTTTCGACATCCATCAAAATTAGGATCCTTATGAATTCTGTCTAGCAGCATTTCTGACCTTATTGTAAAGTGCAAAATATTTGCGAGGACAAGAGCCGTATCCGAGAAATCCCACTCTGGTCCTCACAGCTGCAGATGGCGAGAAACCCAATTTCTGCTCCTAACCCACAGCCATGCTCTTGGCTGGGTCAGCACCCAGGACTGCACGGGAACCACAAGTGCTTTGGACATGGCCCAACCCTGGCTTAGGACACGCCGGTGACGCTTGGCACGGTGACATGGAAATACTGGCGTGACAGACGCAATACGGCCCTTAACCCCAGCCAGACTACGTGTGTCCTGCAGTCTTCAGATAAGTGGCAGAGGCACAGTGGCACAAACATTTGGGTGACAAACTGCAAAACGAGGTTTCCCCTTCCCCAGCCTGAGGGAGTGGCTTCGTGTCCTAACGAGACCTGAGGGAAGACTGTTGGGGACCACCCCGCGCTGGCTACAGCAAGGCAGTAAGGCGACCTGCCGCCAGGGCAGGTGGGAACCAGCCAACACGGAGGCCGGGAAGCCCCCCGGCTCCTCCTCGGTCATGAGGAGGGGGCGGCCCCTCCCCAAGCGCCAACGGCCGCAGCGCCAACGTCTCTAACGGCTCCAACGGCCGCAGCCCCTCGCGCACCCCACGCCTGACGCAACCCGCGCCCCTCTTTGCCCCATGCGCGAAACACCAGGGCCGCGTTGCATCACCCCGCGTCGCCGCCAATCAGCGCGCGGCAGCGGCCCCCCACCGCCAATGAGGGGCTGGCCGCCGGCGAGGGGGCGGGGCCGCCGGCGGCCGGGCCTTTAAAGGGCGGCGGCGGGAGATGTCCGGCACGAGCGCTCTGCGCTGCGATCCCGGTGGCCTGAGCTGCGAGCGCCATGAAGCAGGAGCTGCCGGTGCCGCCGCCCCGCTCGGGCGAGGCGGGCGCTACGGAGCCCGAGCCGCCCGTGTGGATCTTCGGGTACGGCTCGCTCGTGTGGCGGCCGGGCTTCGAGTTCACGTCGCGCAAGGTGGGCTTCATCCGCGGCTACAGCCGCCGCTTCTGGCAGGGCGACACCTTCCACCGCGGCAGCGCCAAGGCGGTAAGTGCCGGGCGCCGTGGGCGGGCGGGGGGTGCCTGGCTGTAATGGCTCTAATGGTTCTAACGGCTCTGTCTCTTCCCCACAGCCGGGCCGCGTCGTGACGCTGCTGGAGGAGCGCGGGGTGAGTGCGGGGCTGGGGACGGGGAGAGGAGGGGGAGCTGGCCTCGGGAGCGGGTCCTCGCTGCTGTCGGCAGCCGAGGGTATTGCCTTGTGTGGAGGGGGAGGACGGTCTTCTGCCACCCCTCTCTGTCATCAGCTACATCTCTGAGCATGTTGCTAGCAGAAACCTGGAAGCATAAGTGGTGGGCTTGCTTTTCTTTACTGAAGCTACAGCATCTCCTAACCACCTTGCTCTTCTTCCAGGCATGCACCTGGGGTGTAGCCTATGAGGTGTGCGGAGAGCAGATTGCTGCATCACTGCAGTACCTGAACGTGCGCGAAGCTGTCCTGGGAGGCTATGACACCAAGCTTGTGAAGTTCCACCCGCAGGATAAGGATGCAGGCGAGCCCATCTTGGCTCTTGTTTACATCGCGACACCACAGAACCCATCCTACCTGGGCCCAGCCTCTGAAGAAGACATTGCAGCTCAAATCATTGTCTCAAGTGGTTGTGCAGGCCATAACATTGAGTACTTGCTGAGACTGGCGGACTTCATGCGCTACTTCTGTCCTCAAGCAGAGGATGAACATCTCTTCTCCATTGAAGAGGCTCTTATTTCTATTCTTCCCAGCCTGTACCACACAGAGGAATCCCTAGAAGAAATTGCAAATGTTCCTTCTGTTAAGGGCTGAAGCAGAAGACTTATGGGGTACCAGAAAAATGAACATGATGGAGAAAGAAAATAGGACAACCTTAATTCCAACAAAATATACTGGACTGGGCAAATATAAAAGGAACCTTAGCAAATAGAGGGGAGGGAGGAAGAGGAGGAGCTGTAAAGGATGCTTGCTATGGGACTTGCAATTGATGTGTCTGTTACACTCCTTACCTGTACCACTAAGATAGTTATTGCTGCTTTCCCAGTGGGCAGCAGGGATCTTGGCTGGTAGATAACTCTGCTCTGTAAGTGTTGCTTCTGGGGTGAAACCTGAAGCTCTCACTCTCTAGAGAAGAGGCTTGTCTTTCATGTACTTCCTTTCTTACTTTTTTTTTTTTTTTTTCTCTCTCTCTCTCTTCCCCCCTCTTTCTCTGGAGACCAGTTGAGCAGGACTTAACTGAGCTGAAGCAGTATATATGTAATACTACCTCAGACTGGCAAAGCTGCTTGGGGGGTGGTGGTGGTGACTTGGGCAGGCTCTGCCAAACAAGATCTTCTGTTTTCCCCTGTCCCTGCTCCACTACAATGACCTGATAGCAAATGTCAGGATTTCTGTGCAATATTAAGGGAAGTTGCCTCTGTAACCTACTGTGGTCCTACTTCCTTGCCTTCTAAAGGATCAAATGAATGCACTTTTTTTTTTTTCTAAAATATCATGTTGTATTTATTATGTGTTGTATGTCCTTTTAGGAGAGGTATCTGAACTGTTTACTTACATACTACACTGGTATGTGGTTCACATTCAACCTTGCATTTGTGCCTTCTAGTTTAAATCAGATTTTTGAGGAGTTAAGCCTGCTTTAAAGATGGAAACTTTTCTCCAAGCTTCACCGACCCTGACCTGCTGTGGAACTAGCTGACTTGGTAAGAAGAGGTCCTGCCTGTGTGGGAAGTCTCTGCACTGATGGTAGAAAAGCTGTCCGGATGCAGCACTTTAACCCTCTACTGGATGAGCCTGTTAAGCTTCTGGATGAGCTTTTCGTGAGGAGTGCTCTAGTTTCCTGAAGTGTCTAAGCAATCCCACCTGTGTAGTACAGTTTCCTCTGACTGCAAGGAACCATGACTGAGCATATTTGCAAGCCTTTGAGTTATCAAGAAGCCACCTTCCAGCATAGTAAGCAGAGGCAATGCTGTAAGCTCAGGCTCTTCGTCATCACACAATGGCAGCAACAAAATCATAGCTTTTAGTTTAAAAAACAAAACTGCAACTGTGGTAAAACCACTTTTGGGAGTGGTCTCCTGGGACACTGCTTCTTCCTGAATGTTGTGTCTTATTCTATTTTTAATAAAAAAGTGTGCGTGGGGGGGGAAGAAGGTGGCTAGGAACTATTTCTGTTACTGTGGCTTTTATCATATAAAACTATACTGTATTGTGCCCAGTAATAAAACAAAAGGACAATTTTAAAATGATCTTTGCTTGAGTCTCTTGGCAGTCATTTTGTGTTCAAATTGACCCTTTTCACTAGGCCTGAAAATAAAGCAATGATTCTGTAAAAGCTGCCTGCTGAGCAGCCTGCTTCTGCCAGATCTGTTAGGAGAGACTGAGTGACCTTTCTCTTAGAAAAGGAGGGAGTTAAATCACTTTGTTTTCCCAGCTTTCACCTCTTGCTGATCCTGGGGGATGAATGCTGACAACAGATACAAACTGGCTCTCCTAGCAGTGGTCAGGCACAGAAGTGTATTTTTTCCTTGACAGGTCAGAGGGCTTCTGTTTAAGTGTAACTGAGCCTTGTTATTACTTCTTGGAAATAGCAAAAGGACAAGGTGCTTGCAGCTCCTTGTGCTGATGGAAGCAGAGGAGGAAGATGCTTCCCTTTCCCTTGGTTTGTATGCAGTGTGCTCCATGCAGGGCTGATACAGGGCTGCCCCACTAAGGATTCTGCCAAGCACCCATTGCCTCAGGATGGGTGGATCACGTTACTCACCAGCATTACTTGTCTTGGGCCTCCTGAGTGGTGAAGGAGGGACAACCAAGTGAAACAAATTATTAATTAACAATAAATTCACTCACCTAATGAAAGGTGGGTGAATGTTAGAGAAAATGGAACTCTTCCTGTTGCTTGGAGGTTCTTGCTTCAACTGGGCAGCTGCATTTCCCTGTGAGGGCTGTAAGGCTGGGGTCCAGCTACACAAAAACAAAGACTTGGTCCTTCTAAGGGAAAGTATGCACCAGAACGCCTCTTTTTTGACTATCTTCTGCTGGTAGTTGTGCTGCTTCTCTGGGGAATCATAAAACACCTTTGGAGTAAGCCACAGCCAACTCTAGAGATACTTAGCGATGTCCTGTTCCAGGTCTCTTATGAAAGAAAGCAGTACCCATAGTTGATGTGCATTTCTATTAGTAAGCTGATACTTTGGGAATTCACATACAAAATACTGCTAGGTACTTCTGCGAATAGGAGCTAGTGGCTTCCTCTTTTGTCTGCAATCTTCTCTTTTCCTCCAAGTTCCCCACAGCAAACTTATCCTATTGGGTCCCCTCATGTCAAAAAGAACATCTTTTCTGCCCATAGTAAAAATGTGTTTACAAGCTCTCTCACCTACTCCCAAGCTTTAAAACAGTACAATGCAAATGACTGCAGTTCTTCCTTCATCCTGTCCCATTTGCCCATGATTCCCATGTAGCCCTGGGAATGTAAGCCTGACTCATCATTTCCTAGAAGGCATTAAGGAAAGGTAACACAGCTAAACATTGTAGACAACAGTTAATCCAACCCTGGCCTTCGTATGTATAAAACACTCCCAAGTGGTCCTTGCTAGAAGAGGAGAAAGGAAAAAGATATTTGGGAGTGTTAAAAAGATTGAGAAAGGATAAAAGCAGAAGGAAAAGGCTCTGTTTTTTAGATGATACCATATCACGTTACTTAGTTGAAAACTAAGGAGACCTCACAGTATATCACTATTAGGATGATTCCAGCTTCCAGGTAGAAATGAGATCCTGGATATAAATATAGATACCGAAGTTCAAATACAGTATCACCAATCTGTAACCTTATCTAACTAGTAGTCCATGCTTTTTTTTTTTTTTTTAGGTGAGATTAATGATTCAAAAAATCAATGAGCTGATAGCTTGCCTCTTACTGGGATGGAGGAAAAGGTGGAAGAGGCTCTTACGTGCCATCAGTTGCAGTACAGGGCCACAGTTCATAAGAGGGAAGGTCAAGGAGAGGCCAGTGACCCCTGAGAGGGGTAGGGAGCAACCCAGTCTCTCTTGTTTGGTCCAGGATCCTTGAGGAGAACACACAGCTGAGCACTCAGAAAGTGGGGCTAGTGCAGACTTACTACGCTGAAGAGCCAGAGCAGCCTGTCAGCGCCCGGAGCAGCAAGGCGCTTGCCGGGAGGGAGGTCGCTCTGGGGACTGACCCACAGCGTCCTTGGGGCCCCGTGGCTCTGCTGTGCACAGTTGGGAGAGGCAGTGAGCGCCCAACTGCCAGAAAACGGCACATATTGAGTTTCACAGCTGCTACGGGAGCTGCAGCTGGTTGTATGAAGCACATGTGTTACTCCGTATGTGTCTGCCTGCCACTCAAGAGACAGACTGAAAGGTGGATTTTATCACTTACAGATGCTTTATTAGCAGAGGAAAAGTGAAAGCCAAAAGCAAAGACCACTTATCAGAGCTACTGGCTTCTGCTCTGCTCAGACACAGCCTCTGCAGCGATACAGCCTGGCTGGCACGTGCAGAAAGCAGCCTGTGATTTTTGTTGTTGTTATTAGAGCATCTGCAGAGGCTGCACTCTATCAGGCTTCTCCATCTGCAGTGGAGGCTGAACAGCACTTCACACACTGCAGAGCTGATCTGTCAAGAAACAATGTCTGGTTTTGCAACTGCCTGTTATTCTGCTCCTGCTACCAAGGAGGACAAAAGAGCGAAGAAGGGAAAATAACAAGGGCCTAATGGATGCATTGCTGCAGTGAGACAAATGAGACGGATTTTGTACATTATGGCCTGACTCAGTCAGCACAAAACAGAGATGTGGTCACCCGTGTACTTTTGAGCTTCACCACATAATAGTTTTCATATATTTCAGTGCCAAAATAGTAGTACTGCCTGCAGCCAGCAGATGCCAAAACCTAGTAATGTGAGTCAGACGAGACCTGAAAGACCTTAGGGGATCTTAAAATCAGTTTATATCACCTTCAGTTCTGCAGTGTAGTCTCACTGGCAGAGGGGAAAATGAACAAGCAGAGTTCGGAGCTTTCTTGGCTTCAGAGCTCCCACTTCGGTGCTGTCAAGGATTATGAAATCCCATAGACTTTAGTAGCATCAAATCCAGAGGTTTTTTTGTGCTGTAATTCACAGAGAGTGTAAGACTGTGCAGTTCCTGCATGTGAGCAGGGAGTGATGCACCACTACCACACAGCCTGGCTCAGCACTGGCCACAGGAAGGGGTTAAACAAAACAGACTTGCAGCCAGGTTCTGGAAAAACTACAAACACTGCAAAAGTCACAACCACTCAGCAGATCTGGGCGTTTCCTACTAACTTTCTGCTTAAGTCTAAGTTGCTTTGGCTTAAGTAGAAGCCTCTCTAGTAGAAGCTGCTAAGTAGAAGCCTCTCTATGCAGTAGTGGAGCCATTAGAGAAACTGTGTGGTTTCATAGTGTTGTTAGGACCAGGGGGCAGCGGGGAAGAAAGGGAGGCAGGAAGGAAGTGGGCACACTGCACAACGCTGTGGAAGCACTACATGCTTTATTTACAAGCCCTGTACACTTTTTGTTTGGCTTTTGGATGTGTTTTATTCTTTCCCAGTTCCCTTCTCATCTCATATGTAGTGCCAGCCAAACTGATGAGTGTTTATGCTTTTGAATTCCTGAAGCGCAGCCAGTACCTTGAACTCTAGAGAATGAGACTGAAATAACGTAAAAGGTCAGGCAAGTTCAAAGACAGAGAGGTGCTGTTTTCCTAGCTGGGGACACCAAACTGTTCCCAGACCGTGGTGAGCCCTTCTAGGGACACAGGAACAAAGACTTCTCTCTTCTGTCCTCCTGTTTATGCTGCTTTTTGCCTCCCTCTTATCACTATTTTCATGAGACACATTTCCCTTAATCCTAAATTAAAATCACCAAGGATCAGTTTGGCCCAGTTCTGACAATTTAAAAGTGACACGTGATAGCCAGTGGTCTTAAAAGCTCCTATCACCAAGAGAATTGGGAAGGATCCAAACCTTTCACGCCGTGGTAGCTCAGGTAGCTCCAGAAGCTAACAGGTACTGCAGCACTCAGCAGCACCCAACAGCTGGTAAGTGCTTCACGGAAGGAGAAGTCTCAGGATTAATTTTATACAGATGAGGGTCTGTTCAGCCTGTAAAACCTTGCTGCTCAGGAATTTCGCCCTGCAGAAACATGACTAACACAGGCCTGGGCCCACGCAGCGAGTACATGGAAGCCGCCTGTACCGTGCAAGTCAGATATTGCGCAGGGAGGGCGGCCACCGGCGGCCTCTGAGGTACCAGGCTCACCGCACGTTCTGCACGAAGCCCTTGCTCATGTTTCTGGCTGCTGTTTTCTGTGGACCAGGGGGGTCATAAGCATGCACAGACACACACACACAGTGAGGCCTGCTTGAGGACGGGCACTTTCCCCTCACAGACTTGCACAGTAGCGCCCCTGCCCCACGTATCCTCATTTGCAGGGCAGGGGAGAGGCTAAGAGTGGTCCAGGCTAACACCAGTGCTGGACTTCTTTAGCTTACGGCCTCAGTAATCTGTTTTGCTACCTCAAACTGAAGTCACGGACATAGCAGCACCATCAGCACAAGCAGTACTGAAATAATTTCACAGACTCACATCCAGTCCTCTTACAGCAATTGTAAACAGCCTCAGGGGCAACCACATCCAGCTCGCTGCCGTTAAACTCTGCCGACACAAAACATATGTGGCATTTGAAAACATTCAGGAAAAACAAGCAAAAGAGAGCAGCTAAAGCGAGCAGCCTCTTCTTCTTGCCCGGAGGATACAGCAGCGCTGCCAAGCCCCAGGTCAGCAGAAAGGCGGCAGGTGACGGGGAGGGAGCACACGCTGTCCCGCTCTCAGGGACATGCGAGGCGGCCCCAGCGTTGAGACACGCGGAGGTCGTCGGTGGTTACGCTGCGATGCCCCTCGCCCCGCGGGCCAGGGTGCTGCTGGCACACGAGCTTTCCAAGTCCAGTGCTGTACGCGGCCTGCGGGAACCTCAACCAAATGCCGAAGGGCTGCTGGCGCCCGTGGCAGCTGATACTGTTACACAGAGTCGGGTCAACAGACCCTCAGGCCACTTGGACACACATCACAAGCTGGAACTTCTCACTTTGCTGTTTTTTTTTTCCTCGGTGAAGTGCCCATTTCCTTCAGAAAAGTACCTTTCAAACAGCTAGCTAGTTTTCAGGCTATACACTTATTTGCTCTTCGGTCTCCTGTATAACAGTATGCTTTTTTCCAAGACTTTAATCTTCCTCCAACACACTATCATTCTGAGAAAAGAGCAGGAATGCCCAGCTCGCTGGAGCTATGATGGTTACAGCTTTTTATTTTCGCTTTCGCGCTCAATCTCACACATTCCATTACCTCAGTTGGGGCAGGAGTCAGATAAAATCATCTCTCTTGCTTCTGTGTAGCACAGTAGATTCTGGAAGCATTTGCATCGCTAAACCACATATATATGGCATCTATTCCTGGAAATACATCTGGTAACTCGAGGACAGATCAGTCCTAGACTGAAGATAATAAATACCAGTGGGACCACTCTCAGTCTCGTATCCACTATTTCTTCCAGTGGATTCTTGTCTCATTTCACCTCATGAAGGATGTTAATAAACAAGCAGAAGTTCTTTTCCTTGTTGCCCCCTTGTTTAATAGGTGTTCCCACATTAATTTATTTACCTTGCTCTGAATGCAAGGGAGTCCCTGTATAGGCTTTCCTATATTGACTTTTCTCAATCACTATAGCAAATCACTACAACAAACTATCACTTCACAAACTTTAATCCATCTTCACAGTACCTTTGTGAAGCAGCATAAATTTGATTTTATAGATGGAGAAATGCAAGATCAAGAGTGCAAGTTCAAAAGTGAGCCCTGGGTAAAACATTAGGGGATGACATTATTCAGAGCACTTGGAACCACATGTTATCTATCGTAGGTATTCACGTATCTATCATAGGTTTTTAGAGACACCCTGTGGGAAAAAGATAATGTGTGTTCATGAAATCAGGACTGCATTTTGATGCATTAATACAAGAACTATTCTAATTTTTCATGAAAACCCTTATGTTTGCGATTGTCTAATTTGAATCCATGTTTTTGCAATTTTAGTAATTTAGTATTCTTAAAACTTTACATACTTAACTTTGCAAAATATTTATTTGCCAATATAAAATTAACTTTGACAGAGAAACATTTTTAAGTGGTTGTGTTTTGGTTTTGTTCCTTTTTTTTTCTTTTTCTCTCTTCTTTACATATCCTTCAAATTAGCTGTAAGCCCACAAGCTTCTTTAGCTAACAGCTTAGGTTTGCTGTTACAGGCAGTTCCAAACTGTGTTTATTCCTGCAACATCACAGACGTGAGCTCTGTTTTGCATTTGAAATTTGAACATTACTTCTTGCATTTGTTATCAATGCAGAGATTGGTATCAATGCTGGGGAGACCTCTTCCATTTCCCCTGCTTGCAAGGGAAAGCCGTAGAGCTTTGGCACAGGTAGCACAGTGGTGCTTGGCGGGGTGTCCAGCTGCCTTCCATTTTACTAGTCAGCAACACACTCCACCAATGGGCCAGAAAATAAGGGCAAAAACATGCAAAAAAAGAATAGTGCGTTTTAAAAAAATCATAATGTAAAGCAATATTTGCTGACCATCCACTCTTAGAAAAAAAAAATAAAAGACACAACTGTTAACCCAGTGAAATACAGAAATCCAACCTGTGCTTTGCAATTTAAGACTGACCCAGAAAGGTTCGCGACTACCAAAGGTGACTTCTTGGAAGCAGTCAGGCCACTGTGAAGCAATGCAAACCACGCTTACCCCATCCACTTCTCTGTGACAAGGTTAGGTGGCTTTTAGGCCTCCTTTGATATCAGTTTAGGCTTCAGCTTAAGCTTGTCTACTGAGCAAAGTGACTTGAATTAAAGGAGGATATGATTTTGTTAAATACAAAAGTCACTATTCCTAGCTGTAAGGAAATTTGAAGTATTTTAATATCAATTTTGTGTGACAGTCCAAAACAGGAGTTAGCTGTCAAACAGATTGTGGCACTTTCAGAGCAACAACAAAGCTTTCGATTTTGTAAGATGAAAGTTTATTCAAGGTAACAATGCTGCACGCTATACATACTCTTAGCTTTATTTTAACTCAGTTTTCATAAACTCAGGCTGCAAGGCTATGAAGGTCCTATGTTTAAAAGCTGACATCTTTAAACAGAAGCCCTTCTCCTGACAACATTAAGTCCTAATGGCAACACAAGGGTCTCAAAATGAGTTAGATGAGGCTAAGGTGCTTACAAACAAATGTCATAAAGACGACAAGGGAGACAGTGCGCCCCGGATGCTTTGGAGATCCCATCTCACTGCTCCTCCTGTGCTGTAGTAGAGGATTTAGCACAATCAGAGGTGCTCTGGAAGGAAGCGACAGTCCACAGGGGAACTCAAGAGGGCATGAAAGTGTTATTTAAATTTTTTCTCCCCTACCTCATTCTATCAATGATGCTCATCAGCTAAGGCAGGAAGGAGTAGTCATTTCATACCTGAGCACTGAAACACTTCCTCATGCCTGGATGCAAACTAATGGCCTCAGATGCCACTAGAAGAACGGCGTGTAAATTGAGTTTGGTATAAAATGACTGGAAGATCCATTAGCTTTGAGGTAACTTTCCTTATGCAAGAAGCAGGACATAATAGAAGTGTAAAGCTGGAGAAAACCCAACTTGTCGCACTTTTCTCCTTTTCATAAGGTGTTTTTTGCAGGCTTTTCAAAGAAACAAATGCTAATCTGAATGTTACAAGAAAAGCTGTTGTTTACAATACAGACCCGCTGGTTGAATCTGAGCTCAGCCATCTGTATGATCCTAACAGTGATGCCCCTGTGCGAAATGCTGATCTACTCCCTCATTCACCACCATCTACCTGCTTCAGGCTGCAAAGCAAAAAAAATCCTCGATTCAGTGAGTGTTTGTACCTAGGAGAAGACCCGTGGCAGCCTTTATTCTTATGCGCGTCTGAGCTGTACTCAGCATACAAGCAGCACGTCTTTGGGTAGAGCTAAGGGCAGTTTCAATCCGACTACCCAAAGATCTCAGGAGAGCGTGCAGGCCACAGTCACCGCTCCTGCAGTGGGGACGGGAGCACGAGGCATCCCCATAAAGCTCCTTCATAGGCAAAATGGGCAGAGTGAGGTCAACAAAATAAATGATAGAGGTAGAAGTGAGAGGAAGAACCTCTAAGTGTATCTGGGAGCAGAAGCAGGCCAGGGATTGGGATTGGCAGTGCCAATTGGCTCAGCATTTCCCAAATGATGTTGATCACATTCTGCGCCCAAATTATGGGATTATTTAGGGTCTTCCTCCTCCCATCTGCAACTCAGCTGCCTGCTCTTCAGTGCCCTCAAGAGTAACATTCCTACTCCCTCTGCCCAGATCTTTTCCTGCTAAGTACTTTATGTGCCGCCTCCACTGGAAAATGTTGCCAATGGAAATCTTTCAGGCAAACAGACAAAACGTAGCCCTAGGCAGGCAGAAGGCGTTCACAAACAAGACATGGACAACAGCAGACGCACTGTGGTGAGGAAAGCACACAACAGAGAGGGAGAAGGCAGGGCAGCAACACCAGGAGCCATTTGGGCAAGGCGCGACGCGCACCCTGGGGTTCAAACTAGAGCAGTTCTAGATGGAAACCCTCCTGCAGCAACTTGCCTAGCTCTGTACAACATGCAACGGGGAGACCTACTGGTTGACTGAGCGAAGAAAATGGACTTGATCCAAGATAGAGACAGAAAATGCCTTGCAGGGTTATTAACTTACTATTAATTTAGAATATGAGAACTTCAGTTCTTTACAAAAAGAAAACAAAATCAGAAATTAGAAGAATTCTGAAAATATCATGCAATCAAGTGTGGAAGGGACTGTATAGTTAACCAGGAAAACTTCTGAAGACAGCACGGCACAGGTCCCTGGCTATCTGATATATGTGGCTTTGAAGAGGAGTTAGGACTAGAGTGCCCTGTTTTTATCATGTATTAATCCTACATGTTGGCTTTCACAACTTGTCTGTGGTGAGAAGCAAGTTCTTCTCTCACTCCCTTAATGCATTAACTTGGCTTCTTGGCTTTTGCAGGGTTTTTATTTTTGTTATCTTTCTGGGTTGTTTGTTTGTTTGTGCCACTTTCTGGGATGGTGCAGATGAACCACAGAGAGAGACAAGGTGTAGGGCAGACTACATTGGTGCTCCTAGTCTTGCTGCTATCAGAGGCCTGGCCTCTATGTGGTGCCCACACTCAAAAGTCATCATTAGGCTTCCTCTTCTCTGCAGCTTCCCCACCTGTTTTTTGAGAAAAGGCAACAATTTAAATTATTCTTTCTTTCTTCTTTACACTACAGCAGCACATTACAGCTGCACTTTTTCGTCTCTAGGACGTCATTTTGTCCTTGGTTAGGAAGATTTTGCTGATGATGGTATGTGGCAGTGGGGAGAAGGAATGTTCTGGGGCCTCTTCTGAATTACACAGCCCTATTACGGTAACAGACGTGTGTGGATGGGCATGGGACCCAATGGCAAATGGACCCTCTTTTAGACCGATCTTCCCTGATAACCTAAGAAAAATATTGCATTTAAATAGCTTCAAAAGTAACACTGATCAGTGGTCTATACTGAACAGTTTTACAGTAACTGTTGAGTAAGAATATAGATACTAAAATTAAAAGGCATGAACAACCCACAAAATTCCCAGTATCTCCCAAAACATTAACATCTATTTGACCCCTGTAGCTTATCTCATAAACTAGCCTTCAAAATGATGCTCTCTGCCATTAATGCACGACAGAATTGTTCAGAGCACAGTCTGAGCAAAAAGATGCCCAAAATAAAATTCCAAAGAAGGAAGTTTCAGTGTGCACCTCCATTTTACTCAATTCCATATTGCCAATCACAAAACTTCCCTCCACCTCCTTAACAGTCCCACAAGTGTGTTTGATTTTCTAGTACTAGTGAATTCTACAAATCAAGATATGAGAATAAAACAGCTTCCATTAAAAAAAAAAATCCCAATTCCTTGTTTAATGTCAAGGAAACACAGATCTTCTGTCATAGACAAAATTAAAAATGAATCAGTTTAACTATTTACAGAAATTGAGATGGATACATTCTAGCAGCTCATTTCTTTATTTCACTGCTACATTAGGTCTTCCAGAACTTGCTAGTCTAACTTGTTTCACAAGCATTTAGGGTATCACTACTTTTATCACAATTTATCATGTCACTCTGTATTTCTTTTGAAGATTAAATGATTTTAATATATAGAAAAAGTGATATTCTGAAAGTTTTTACAATATAATTGAATTCACTTAATCTTCCAAAACAGCAGCAGGCGACAGTACATATAATATTTTCCCAATCTTTTCAGATTACAAACCATTTTTTTCTCTCTACTTTGCATTATACCAAATTGTGATGCAACTTTGTAGCAGTCAGAAAACCAACACTGCATAGAAGAGAGTACTTTCAAATACTACTAAAAAAAAAAACACAAAAAGAAAAAAAGAATAAAAAAGAAACTATGGGAATGATGTCCCCAAAAGAAATAAACTATTGAATTCCACTGCCATATTTCAGATACATATATAATTTTCCATATTATACTTGCATATATTTCCTTGTGATCTATTGCATATGTACTCCAAAGTAGATCACAAATAGCTAGTGAATACAGACATATGATAACTGCACAGTTGCAAATGAAAAAATTACAGAAGGTGATATTCCAAAGAGGACAAATACTCGAGAGCATTGCTTTGGGGAGCATATGTCCATAGACGCATTTCCGGATGCACACCCTTGTGCTCTCAGCACTAATGCTCTCATTTGTACAGTTATATGCATAAAAAACACCAAGACACTGATTTACATAAAATTATCTCACTCCATTTTTATTTAAGATTTTCTTCTCCAGTTAGTAAAAGAAAGATGTGTCTCTCTTTATACATATGTACAGTTCAGTTATAAAAATAGACAGCACATTCAAAGAGAAAAAAAGGCTTGGCATTTGTCTGATTCCCTCTAAATATCATATATACATGTGAATACGAGGGGAAGGGGGAAGTCTTCATGAGTTAATTAAACACCATCTTCCCCCTCAATTATCCCCTGCAAATCTGTTAAAAAAAATCAATCTAACTAAGCTCAGTTCTGCTATTTTCAGGTGTGCAAATTAGAGGCAGAGCCAACAGGAAGCACTCGCTCCACACTGTAGGACGCCAGGCAAAGGATTCAGGGTCAGAAAAAAAATTATATTAATAAAAAAGTCATCTTCTGTTGTCACAGCCCAGACCTGTAACTCATAACTTGCTTCTCGCTTGAGGGAAAGTGCCCTGGCAGAAGAGCCATTTAATTCAATGTGCCAGACAGAACTGCCCCACATCCCAATCTCAGTGCAATGCAGACAACGCTTACAGCCAAGCAAGGGGCCACAGAGGGGTCCTGCACAGTGAGGATGGGGAAGGAGCGACTGGAGGAGAACGCAGACAGGCATGGGCAGCACTGCCTCCTGCCACGCTGACGGGACTCGGCTTTCTGGACTCGTGTGCTGCCATGAACTCTAAGCTGTGTGGGGGACAATCACAAGGATGAAGGGAAAACACACTGGAAGAACAGTCAGTAACGGATGGTTGGGATGAGATTTAAATTTTTCCCACAATGTGACTGGAAAGGGGAATGGCACAGTCCTATTTCCCAATGCTGTCTTTCATTGCTCCCCTCGCACCACTGCCAGCTGCAGGACCACACTTGGTTATGGCACAGTGAGAGGAACACCAGCAAACTCTTCCTCAGCACTTCAGCCTTCCCTCTTCTTGACATTTGTAAAAGTAGAGCCTGATTTTTTTCTAAGCCTGTAAGAGTTGAGCACACCTCAAAAAATGAGAGAAACCATTCTTAACAGTGGATACTCTTGCTGACAGACCAACTTTGAAATGCGAACCGCTGGCTTGTAGTTCTTTCCTTTCTATGAAGTGGAGACTGTACTCCTCACTAAGCCTGCTCGTGTTCTCATTACTCGGAAACTCTGAACCTGTTCTTGGCAAGCAATGCTGAGGAGATCCACTCCCTGGAAACCATCTGAGACACCTTCCTTTGAACTTCAGACCTTCAGAGTACCACTCTAGAAGAATCTGAGATTCTTTGATCACCCAACATCCTCAGCTTAGCACCCGATTTCTCCCACATGACTGCAGGACAGCCTTGGGGTTCAGATGTTGATTTCATAGAATAAACCTAAAGCTGGGTTCCACCTCACGCTACAGGAGAGAAAATACACTGGGGTGACCTCAAGCACACATGGCATAGAGTAGCTGGATGCTTTCTCAGTAATCTTTGTCAGACATTGAATTAAACAAACACAAAAAAGGGAATCTGACACACTCTCCGCCACCGCGGACACCACCCCTCCTTTTTGCAGTGTCTGCAAAGACAAATTTTTGGGATACACATAATCAAAGTGCTCACATAAACCACCCATTCCCATTGTGCTTTGATTTTCTTTTCACACACGCTGGACAGCAACAAGGCATTTATCTCATGCCTTCAGCTGGCAGGGTGGTCTACTCTGAAAGCCAACACAGTTCAGACAAGCTTTGGGGGTTCAAAATTACTACCGACTGCCTGAGGTGTGGGCACCTTTGCTTTGCTTCCGAATTGGAGTTTCTGGTATGAGGCTGCTGGTCAGGTTTAAGCTTTTGGGGGTCCCGCAAACACTGTTTCCTTTGCTCAAAGGGGAGCTCAAGGGAGAAGAGGCGCTTGAAGGTCCAAAATCTGCAAGTCCAGAAGGCCGAATAATTGCTGTTTGCAGAGGGCTACTTGCAGACATGCCTAGCAATGGAAAAGAGAATCAAATATCACGTGAGCATATTATTGCACTTGTCAGCAAATCTTTATCAGCAAATAAAAACAACTTTTACGGTGTCAATATGCTAACAATTACTCTTAGCACCACCATGAATTCTGTCACTTCATAAATTCAGACAGTTTAACAAAAAGAAATGTACGATTCATCTTGGGTTTACCCAATGTGCAACTTTCAGCTGGCATAAAGCTGAAACTCCATCACTGTCAGCTTAGAACATTTGGGGACCTGGTGCTGTAACATCAACATGACAGCAATATAGAAAAAAACACAGCTATACTCCTGAGACAAATAACAATATACATGCCTGGACACCAGAAGAAAGAATGTAGGAGATAATTCAAAGGGCAGATGGGACTTCCTCTGATGAAACTGGTAACCTATTACACTGTCACCATGTCACACTGTCAATAGCATAGACCTCAGAAGAGTCCAAACACGAACTACCAGCAACACAAGACTTCAATCTACTTTTTAACAGGCTGTAAACAAACAATCCGGTTGGATTCCTGTGGTCGGTTCTGCTCTTGGTAGGCTGTTGCCTTCCCTTCTCCACGTACCTTTGGAGACGTTGTACCCGTAGGCTGCGTACGCAGCTGCAGAGGCTGCCGCTGCTCCTGCTTTGGCACCTGCCATCGCGGCTGCGCTTCCTGCTGTTGACTTCCGGCTTCTGCTTTTCCCAGTGCTTTTGGAGCCACTATTTGCAGCTTTAGGACGACCCCGGTTTCTACTTGATTGGCCTCTCCCAGAGAGAGGTGTGTCTTGCACTGAAACACCTTCACGAGAGGAGGACATCAAAACAGTCACTTGCAAGTAGCTTGTAAGTACAAGTACACATACGATGCCTCACGGCTGAACACAGTGTCATAACCACCTGCCACTCACACTAAGCTGATAACAAGCGCTGATCCCCTGGTTTAGACATACAAAATATACACATTGCTCACAACACTTCTCTCCCTTCATTAGTTACATTTCATTAGCTATACCTAATGGTTATTTTTATCAATCCAATCCACAGATAGGTGAAGGATTCTGGGTTTTAATTAATCCAGAATGAAGTATTTTCATACTTGAAGATACTTCTTTATATTTGCTATCTGTAAATAAATTTATCAAGAATTATGGGTCTATTTATTTCAGTATCTAAAACTATGGTAGTTAAGAATATTTCCCATTATATAAAATTACAGCTGCTTCAATCATCCAGTAGAAAGAGCTGACTATCAGTCCTATGGTGAATTCAAGGAAATGCTCTGAGATGAATATTTCTGTGGATGCCTATAATTTGGCAAAATGCACATAATACAAAGAGCTCTCTATAACACAGGAACAAATGACAAAGCTCAAAGTAACGCCGAAAATGTGATCGACAACAGACGACAAACAGGAATTTTTCTATCAATTCTGAAGTAAAAATCACAGAGGAAAGTTATATTCTTCTAATTTTTTCACCTCTTCCCGAATCTTGCCAGTCACCTACAATACTGTGATTAAAATGCAGAAATCCAGCACCCAAGCATACAAAAATTAAGGCAATAAACTAAAGCAAAAAGTCACGGCAGCAGCACTGACCATTGATGGTATCGGAAACTGAACCAGTAATGGAAGCAGGAGAGTTTGTTGCCCTTGACTGAGGTGCTGAGGAAGCTGGATCATCTACGATTACGAGCATATCATTGCTGCTCTCATCAGGAGGGATAGAGCCCATGTGTAATTCACTGCTGATGGATATCTAAACAAGACAGAGAACAAAGGCGCTAGCTTCTCACGTAATGAACGGGGAATGAAGGGTACAAACATAACGGGACCTTCAAAGAACACACACTCAGATGTAGTTATTGGTAGTTGTTCTGTCTTTTTTCATGGATCACATTGCCCAGTTTCACATCCTGCCTAATCATATCACACCTGTCCAAAGGCTGAGCAGCAGTAAAGACATCCAGGTACTCTTCATTTCAACTGATCAAAAGATATGTTAAGAAGCTGAAGATTAGTGGGCTCAAGAGCTATTCACTTTAAATACCATATTAGCTTTAAAACAAATAAGCTAACAAAAACAAACACAGAAAGGAAAAATCCTACAGGCTATAAATCCACCACTGAAATGGGGTGTAGCTCAAAGCAGCAGCAAGTCCTACCTCACTGAAAGGGCTGGGCATAGCAGAGTCTACACTAATGAAGGAGTCGTCACCATCCGCAGACAGGTTGGAGTTATCAGCTGAGGGAACAAATGGGATCACCAGGTTCATGCCTTCTTTCTTTCTCTTTCCATCCAATTCATCTTCCTTTTTCTTCTGAAATAAATAAAACAACACAGGGAGTGAAAAATACAATAAAACATGAAGAAAGGGAACAAGCTAACCGAAATCCCTACAAACAATGCAATACAACTTCAGGATCACCCTCTCCCGAATTAATCAGAACAGCTTCTGAAGGACAGAGTACAGTCTCTTGGGGGCTGCTTCTTTAGGTCAAAGTTCCCCCCCCATAAAAGAGCAGGATTGCTGTAGAATGACTCTTATAAAATTACTTTGATTTCCATTACTGTTTTAAGTGAACTTGAAATTCTTGACCATTATACTGAATTGCAATTAATTATTATAAAACTCCCTATTCCTAAAAAAAAAAAAAAAAAAAAAAACCCTCATTTTCCTGAACTAGTTTTAATGACCATTTTTTAAACAAACTAACCTTCCCTGATTCCACACAAGTCAGGAATCACAAAACACAGATAAAACCCATTTTTATTAATTTTTATATTAATTCCTGTTAATAGTCCCAGAAATTGTAATTAAGTATCCATTTTATATGCCACAAAATGTCCACCTGATCATTTATGTTTTTCAAGTATAAATCCGCAACTGTTGTCTGTAGACTACTGATGAATCTACAAAGACAAATAAAAATGCGGTACATATTTTTTAATATTCCTGCATCACTTGATGCTCAATGGTGAAGGGAAGTAGGACTTATTCATCAGGTTGCTTTTGCACAGAGGTTTCCACAGCATGTAATAATATGCCTGAAGCTTTTCAGTCTCTATCCCTGAAACAGGCACCCTCTTTGTATCAAACTACCTTCTCAGCATATTTTTCCCTTTTACGTTTACGCTCCTTCACACGATTTGTCTCTTCCTGCTGTCGCTTCTCTTCTTGACGCTGACGCACTGTCAGAACAAAAGCACAAAGCTGTCATCACTGGAATGTTGTTTTATATCCCTTTGTGAATACTATGAGAAACCTTAGTTCGAATAGGGCTGCAAAGAAAAGCCAGTCCTATTACTAAAACTCACTGAAAGGCTCAAAGGAGAAACAACATATATATACATATATTTTTGTATCCAAATTACTAGAAATTCTTCCTGAGAAATCTTCTTTGAAGATAGAAGTATATGCCTAACTTCAAAAGCGTAATGAAAAACAGTGCTCTTTATTAATACTTGTTTGTTACGACCTACATAATTCTTTTCAAAACTTTGCCATTTAGGAACAATGTAATGATCCTGAACAAGCGCCAATAAAAACTTTATCATATCATTATGTCTCTTTAACACAAGTTATTCTCCCAGCTCTGTAATGATATGAAACCAGCTTGTACTAACAAGAGCTGGCAGTGCAAAAAAACAGGCAGGAAACAGAAGTGGTTATCAGCAATACATGTGTTTAGAGAGATTAAAAAAAAAAAAAAGTGAGCTAGTGAATGAACTAGATGATTTGAATGCTGCAAGATGAATTTCACGTACATTTCTTTTCTAGTTCCTCATCATCCAGTAGAAGGCTAACCACCTCTTTTGGTTTCAAGGTGTCAGGTTTGAAATTGCCACCTGAAATCACCATTCGCTGGATCTAGAAGAAAAGTCAGAGAAAGATATAAGTGTAAGCATGTGAAAGTTGAGTAGTCTCAACTTCTTGATCATACTAAAGTTCTTAGCAAAACTTAAAGAGATTTTATTGACAATATAACTATTAAAACAGACAGCAACTGAGCTAGAAAACAGAAAATTGCCATTCGTTGTGCATGCTGCATGCTTCCAAAGCAACATGCAATAAAAACCAAAACAACAGTATTAAGATACTGTTGAACATTAAGTAAAGATAAAGCAGTACTTTCTGAGGGGTAAATATTACCAGTCCTATTTTATATATAATTTGCAGAGATTCATGTAAAAGCTACAAAAGTTTCAGTCTCCTTGTCTGAAAACCTGCATCTCCATATTTAATCTAATCCCAATTTAAGCAACTTTATCAATTTCTATAGCTTCAACAACAACAACAAACAAAAATAAAGAGAATGTAAAGTATGAAAAGAGATTATACCATTCAAGATCAGAAGCTTTAGTGTGTATTAGCAGCAGAAAGAATACACTCTGCTGTTTTCAGGTTAATGGCAGGTGACTCTACTGTAGTTCCCGCAGCAAAATAGATGAGATTCAGCAGGGAAAAGTGAACACATTCAATTGGAGATGCTTCAATTGATAAAATGCAAATTAAATGCTAAGTAAAGAAACACTAATCACTGTCTAAGTACGAAAAAACTAAAAGAAATCCCTAAACACCCACAACATCTGAGTCTTTATATAGATAAAGACTCTAGCCTTGAAGAGGTCTGCGTAGTTTCTGTGTGTCAGAAGAAAGTTTTCATGAAGACATGGTGTTAATAGTTAGCTTCTTTCTACTTTATATAATAAAGCTATAGTGCTGCTGTGGTATGGGTACAGATGTTGTTCTTATTTTTTCTTAGCAAATATAGTAACTTCTGTCTTCCCTTCAAGCTCCTGGCACCAACTTTTCTTGTTTCTTCATTCATTTTGCTACACATTTCCTGCTACCAAATGATTTCTTTGTTCCTACCTCACTCTTTTCCTTGGCTCTTTGTAAGATGCGCTCCTCAATGGTGCCTTTACATATCAAGCGATACACAGTGACCTGTTTTGTTTGACCCAGCCTGTGGGCCCGGTCCATGGCTTGCTGGTCTACTGTTGGGTTCCAATCACTGTCATAGAAAATTACCTGGAAAATAAAACCAGAACAGAAGGGATTAAATGAAAGCACATGCTTAAGAACACAGTAATTGAGAACTAAAAAAAAAAAAAAAAAAAAAATTGAGAAAAATTAAAATTCCACTACATTATCCACAGAGCTACCTGTTCACTGCAGGCTGAATTTACCTAGCCTTGCACAGTACTCCAGTGACTTCTTCATTGCATTTCAGACACAAGCCCTCAACACTGTGTATGTTTCAATTTCTGTAAAATGCTGTTAGAAGTATGCTTTGGAGGCACAAAATTCTGAAGTTACTCACCACATTAAATCACTGTCATGTGACTGACCTATAACTAATTATGCTATGAATCCATTTTAGAGTGTTATTTATGTTAAAAAATTGCAACAAATTTTAACTTCATGCAAACAGGAACAGTTCAAGAATAACTTTTTCTTTCAAACCTGATTAAAATCTCATCTTCTAACGCTCTTACTACAAACAACCGAAATACCACATTAAATTTATACTGCCCAGTCATTCTAACAATATGCATGGTAAACACAAAGCACAGATATTAAAAGAAATTTAAGGCAGCAAAGCGAAGCATTCAGAAAGTCATCACAACTGAGAACTAAGGTCGGTCATGCAAGGAACCTGCTGGACTATGCATGTATTTCTACTTATGCCCTCTGTTGAAACAATTTCAGTCATGAGTGCTTTGCAGTTTTGATCATGCTATAGATACTTTTCTATTTTTTTTTTTTAAGTGATAGCAGGATATGATGGTATATTAAAAAAAGCACAGCTGAAAGACTTTCACACAGAAACTCCAGTTTTGTTGAATAAATTGTGAATTGTGGCAACTGGAAGCAGGAGACGAGCACCATGGGAAAGCTGGTTGTAAGGGGGCATAAGAGATATGAAAAGCAAGGGAATATTTAAGCTGAAAAGTAAACATTAATAGGCCAATTTCTTTGCTGTATAAGGATTTGTGAGCTCTACTAAACTTTACCTACCGTATCTGCAGCTGTAAGGTTAATGCCCAAGCCACCAGCTCTCGTACTTAGCAGGAAAACAAAAATATCATTCCTGAAAAGGAAGTAGAAAAAAACTTATTTTGCACATGATGAACAATAAATAATCACAGAAATTAACTTTTTGACCCCAAAGAAGTGATCATAGTTATTTCTCTCTCAAACACTTCAGAATGTTTTGTGCTTTTCATGGACAAGAAAAGAAAGAAAACAGGAAAGAGTGAAAGCAGTTAATATTCCAGCAGCCCTGATCTGTAAACACAAACATTCAGTTTGCAACAGCAGCTCCTTATTCTCTATCAAAAGAAACCAGGGTTTACTTATCTTGTCTTTATTGGAAATTAAGATTTCATTTGGACAAAGAACAATTTATAGTTTCACAGAAGCGATCAACATTAGGGGAAAAAAAAACTTGTCCCAACAATGCTCAATTGATACAGAAAGGAAAATAGATGTTGAAATGATGTGGATTTTTGTTCTAAATTCTGTTCCTTGCATAGAACCAAACTTCCTGGGGAGAGTGGGGGGGAATCTTATCAGTAATAAAAACAAACTGTCAAATACAGAGGTATATTAGAAAAGGATCAGGGCATGAATAAGTTTCCAGTCTGAAAATTTCTTAACTCCAATCCTCATTCTATGGTTGTTTAAATCAATTCTGAGCTCCTGGGTTCAGTTTCCATATATGTAAAAAGAGATTAAAATGAATCATCTCAAGACAATAATGTAAGGATTCAGTTGCAACTGACTGCAAACTGTTTTGAGGATGAACTGTGCAGACAGCACTAACAATCAGATACTGCAAAAAGGGAAAGTGCCTCTAACCCAAGCTCTTTGAGATTTGTTGCCTGGAAGTGATTTCTGTTATTAGTGCACAGGTACTGTCCCACCTTGGAGCCTTCCCAGTTTGCACTAAATCTATGACATTTACATTATTAATCCTAGGCGAAGAATCCCAAGTAAAGTCAATCACACCTCAGTTGCTTGACTGAACAAGGCTCCCTAGACAAAATGCCACAGTGGGGCAAGTATAGACCATTGTTCCACAACACAGTTTGGCAAAACCATCTCTGAGCCCCTCCTTAGGAGACCCACAATTCCTACAGAAGCATGGTTATGCTTGTTTGCCCAAGCGTTAAGGATGTTGGCCTTTGATGTAGACTTGCGGTATCCCAAAATCTAATTTGCAGTAATCATCTAAATCTAGTAAACCTTTTAGGTAACTGAGGATGGTGAGGGACACCAAACAAGTAACTTTAAAAGTAGTTTGTCACAAAGTTCTACCATAAAATCTGGATTTTTTTTTTAAAGTGCAAGTATATTGCATACTATCAGGCTTATATTAGTATAAATCAAACACAATAAAACTACTGGCAAGGTTGTATCATAAAAAAGCAGACTCTCAACTCTTTTTTGGTCCAAGTTAAGCTTCCTTCCCCGTGCCTCCAAGAAACTGCCAATAGACAACAAAATATATTACTAAAACTAGGAATTAACATCAGAAAAAAAAAAAAAAGTCAGGAGGTCTGCAACTAGAACAGAAATGTGCTGGTAGCCTGAAATCTAATATGAAAATCCATCTTGAGTTATGGACAGTTGGAAGGAACTGAAACAAAACTGTCAAGCTTGAGGCACTTGAGCACTTGAGGCCAAAGGAGTCTGCAAGGGCACATTCACCATGAGGCTCCTTGGCCAGGAAGTCTCCTCACCGTTGCGACAAGAGTGAAAATGCATACTGGCAGTCACCTGAACATTCATCTTGGAAATGCACCTGGAAGTGCCATACGGAAAGAAATAGGATAGTGCCATAGACACAGGTTATATGTTTTCAGCACCCTGCTAGGGCATCCTGTGGGACAGTTTAGTCTTAGTCATGTTTTTTTCCTGGAAATATTTCTCATAAGTAAACTGCGTTTAAGAGGAACTCAAATAACATTTTAATAGGAATTCTTGTTTTGACTGGCTGACATATCTCAAAGGGATTTCCTGTTGAAATGATTATTTTTCTTTAGTTGTTCTATTCATTAATAAAAATAAATTCTGTTCATGAATAAAAACAACTTTTTGTCTTCTTTTGGATAAAGGGTCTTACAGGAAGAAGCATCAGGATTTCAGGAGAACATCATAACCACCAAGGAACCTGTTTCTGACAACTGGAAACAGGTAGAAAGGTTCTGCATAGGGCTCTCACTTCAGGTATCAGGCACAATCTGTTTCCAGTTCTATTGCTCAGAGGAGGAACAGGCTCTTCATTGCACACAGTCCCTCAGCTCTTCAAGCCTTACATGAACTAGTGGTCTGAAAGACTAGATATTGCTTCCTCTCCAGTCTTCAACTACAATACCTTGGAACTGTTCTCTGTTCTAAAATGCGTGCCCTCACCCTGCAGTAAGCAATAATCCATCATCCTTCCTTCTCTGAAAGCAAAGTGACCACGTTTTTAAAGGTCACATTATCAATTGGGAAGGGTAACCTAGCTAATGGATCATACAATCTTTACCTGAACTACTAAACCAAAGCAACATCCCATCGACACAGTCCTGTGCCACATGCTCTAGGTGACCCTGTGTGTGCAGGGGGGTTGGACTAGATAATCTCTAGAGATCCCTTTCAACCTTAACGATTCTATGATTCTATGATCAAGTCATATCTTAAAGGTCAAAATGAAACTCAATAGCCATAAATTCAATAGGAAATCATGTATCTCAGTGCAAGCAACGCTAGATTAAAATATATGAATGTATAATGAATAAGTAAATTCCTTTTCATAGAATCATAGAATGCCTCCGGTTGGAAGGGGCCTCTAGAGGTCATCTAGTCCAACCCCCCTGCACACGCAGAGCACGTGGCACAGGACTGCATCCAAGCGGATCTTGAAGATCTCCAGAGAAGGAGACTCCACAACCTCTCCGGGCAGCCTGTGCCAGTGCTCTGTCACCCTCACTGTCAGGAAAATTTTCCTTAAGTTCCCGTGGAGCTTTTGGTGTTTCAGTTTGAGAACATTTCCTGTAGTTTTGTCAGTGGCCACCACCGACAGGCCTCATCTTCCTCACTGCCTCCCTTGAGGGACTTGTACACACTGACCAGGTCCCCTCTCAGCCTTCTCTTCTCCAGGCTGAATAGGCCCAGCTCCCTCAGCCTCTCCTCATAGGGCAGATGTTCCAGGCCCCTGATCATCCTCGTGGCCCTGCGCTGGACTCTCTCCAGCAGCTCCACATCCCTCTTGTACTGTGGGGCCCAGAACTGGACACAGTGCTCCAGATGTGGCCTCACCAGGGCTGAGTAGAGGGGCAGGATCCCCTCCCTCGACCTGCTGGAGATGCTCCTCTTAATGCACCCCAGGACCCCATTGGCCTTCTTGGCCACGAGGGCACACTGCTGCCTCATGGTCAGCCTGTCGTCCACCATGACGCCCAGGTCCTTCCCTGCAGAACTGCTCTCCAGAAGGTCAGCCCCCAGCCTGTGCTGGTGTCTGGTACAGTAGTGAAAGTTGCAAGAAACCATTTTGATTTACTGAACTGAACTAGTCAGTATCTTACGATTTAATAAAACATTTTACCATTAGTATATTAAAGTTTTATTAATAAATCTTGCTACATTCAAGATAAAATTAATTATACTGCCATTCCCAGAAATCATGCTTAAATGGCATGGCTTGTTATACTGGAATCCAGATCAGTTTCAAAAACTCCATCATACCCCAATTTTCTATTTCATCTTGAGAATTTCAGTTCTCAGAGCATACAAATATCTGATCCCTTTTCACTGAGGTGTCTACAAGCAATAGTGTACTTGGGATGGAAAAGAAACAGAATTCTGAGTTCACTAAAATTTGCTTCTGATACTCCGTTTCACAGATCACAAATTCCTGAATGCTACTGGATTCAACAGACACAAATACCGGTTGGCAAATCACCAATAGCAAATGTTGATTGTTTGAGATAGTCAATTTGAAAACATAAAGCATAACTTAAGCACAAACATTATTTTATTGATTTCTATTACACCTTACACCAAATGTGCATGTGTATATGATTTAGCATTATTAAATGCATTACCTGTTCTGAAAATCTGCTACCATATCCCTTCGCTCAGAAATCTTCGAAGAGCCATCCAATCTCATGTAAGTATGTTTCCTATAAACCATATACTCCTGCAAAGAACACAAATCAGAAAAAAATAAATACAGTTGCTCTTGAAATTGCTCTGTCTTGATTCTTCAGGAAAAAAGTATAAAATGCAATTCATACTGATGGGAAAGAAAACCTTGAAATATCATAACTAAATAAGCTCTAAGCATATGTAAGCAATACTTTACAATAATAGAAGTTTAGAAATTAAAGCTACTTTTAATCATCTCTTAACTACTTTTTGCATTTCACACAAGCTAAGGAATAAGTAATTACTTCAGTTCAGCCTTTTTTTCATTTACAATTTTCCTTTCAGTATTTCAGAATTGGAGATGCACATATCAGACTGTTCAGATACATTTTTTTCCCTATAAGTAAACAAACAGGTAAAAATCACTAACTTTAATACTTTGCTTTCACATAACCAAAACTTTGACCAAATCAAACAAAAACACATACACACACACAAAAAGACAGACACGTTTCTGTTCTCTGCTGATTTTAAACAACTTGACTAGTGGTTCTAAAAAGCCTGCAGGAAGGTCTACCCAGGCTTTATCTCACTTGTGAAGAGCCTGTGAATCTCACTGAGTACAGGAACACTTTGAAACACAGCTCCTGCCAAGTGGCAGAACTGAAACCATTGCCTGGGACAGGAATCAAATGGCACCAAATAGGAATGTTGTAGGCAAAGGCTTTCTTCCATGAGAGATTTTTTTAATGCTTTGACGTGCCTAGTATTTTCTGTTAACTGTGTGACAAATCAACAAATTTTGAAATACGGAGATGGGTCTCTAGGCTACCTAGATATCCACAGAGTTTCTTTGAGAAGACACCTTCTAACACCTTATCACTGACATCCTCTGCTGATCTACCTTCTATTTGTTACATTAGCTGGATGTAAATCCTACTGGTGTATCCATCTCTTTCGGAGAAGCTGTGACTGCACAGGAAGACAGAAGGGGAACAGATGGTGCTGTAGTAGTAAAAACTATTAGATTCATCTTGCTCCAAGTTCCAATGTTCACCAGATCAAGAACTGATGTGGTGTGAGAAGACATGGTGCTGTCTGCACTCTATTGAACCTCCAAGACAGTGCCACACTCTGTTATCCTTTCCAGTTGTCCTTCACTCTTCCTCTCCCTCTTTCGTTCTGTGTCCCTAATGCAAGAGAGGTAAAAAGATCTGCCACACTAAAGAACCTGGGGAAAAGACTGCTTAACTGAAAAGAAGCTTCAGTTTAAGATAGAAGAATTAGGAAAATACTGATGAATTAAAAAAAAAAAAAAAATACCAAAAAGGTCTTAAGGCCCACTTGGTCTACCTCTGTGGAATATAGCTCACGTCTGACAGGACTTTAGCAGAGAGGGATAGAATTTTAAAGCAGAGAAGAGCTGCTTAACCAGACACTTAGGTTCTCATTTACTATTGCTTTACTCCATTTCTACACGAGGATATCGTTGTCAATTAGGCACTAGGTGACCTTTTTCAGAGATTTGATTGATCCTCTTAATCACAAGAGCCTTTTCTTTCCTATTGTCTCTATCAGCATTTATTTTGATTCAATCTTTTAACATCTTGATTCAGTCTTCCCTCATCTGACTACTAACCATCTCTTCATTAGCACATCTCCTAACCAAACTTCATCACAAATAGAGACGTTTTCCATTCCGTCAAGTGCTTGTATCTTTATCCCAGACCTTAATTTCACTGTGGCACAATTTACAAAGGAATAAACAATTCTATGCTTTCAAAACTGAATTGCATGTTTTTCTTCCATAAAATTAGCTTAGTAACTTAGCCTTTAATCAAACTCTCCTTCTATTGTTTGCTTAACAGATTCTAGGCTCTGAATCTCTCCACTTGCCTGTGATAAAAAAAAAAATAAAATCAAAAACTCACAGGGTTTTAACAGTGCTCCTCTGAAGGCTTTTTTTTTTTAGTATGTTTATTCAGTAACTTTTTTTTTTAATATTAATAGTACACTTTCTGTTCAGAAAAAAATATATTACAATTTATACTATACTTAACAGTAGTTTGGTGTTTTGATCACTCTCAGAAAGGACATGCTTTCAACTTTAGGAAAAAAAAATAGAGCACTCTAAGAGCAAAGAAACTATTTAAGAATGAACATACTTGGCTCCTTGACTTTAGTTGGGTACTTGATCACTGCCTATCTTTCTATTCCCGGCAAATGGTGGAGAAACAAGAAAATGCAGAACATGAGGAGGTAAAGCACCACCTAATCCTTGACCATCTGGAAGGATTGAGGTCACGCCACTGTGTGCGGATTGCACAGTTGAGACAAAATGAAGAACTGACAATAACCACATCAAGAGGTACAAGATGACAAAACCAGCAAGCATCTTATGATAATGTGACCAATCTTATGGGGACACTTACTTGCTTGAAAATTCAGTTCATGATCTTTATTAACTCAGAGAAGCCAGCAAGACACCAGAAGTATTAATATAGGAAAAATAATGGAATTCACCCTGGCTATGGAGCACCAGCAGAAGAAACAAGCAAGGAAGAATGACTCCATTAGGGTTAGTGCAGTATTGAAGTACGTACTCTTCTGACCTCTGACATGGATATTTTCTCAAAAAGCATAAATGGTCTTTTCCTTTCCATTTCATTATCCAAATCAAGTTTTGTGTATTTCGACACAAATTATGCATATTTTGGTAGCTTATAAGACATTTTACTGAATGTAGAATATAATTCAACCCCTCATCAGATGAATGCAATGTGAACCCTGCCAAAATCACTGGCAGTTACTCTTACACACAGGAGAAAACAATCAGATCTGAAAAAAAATAAATGTGACATTAACCTAAAAAGCATGTAATACTTTGTAATACAGAGCTGCATGAAATAATAATAATGAAATTATACTTGCAAAGTTTTGTTGAAACAAAATCATTTTCCTCTTTGTATTTGTATTTGCTGTTCTGTAACGGCTGAATAACAAAGCAGTTCTTAAGCTAAAGCTAAATCAAATCAACCCAGTTTTACGACTTTGTAAGTGTGGATTTTGTGCTCTTCGATCTGCATGGATTAAGCTGATATAATAGCCGCTACACTGACACAGTCAAAACACTGTTAAAAGAACCAGGACATCCTATAGTCTTTCACAGTTAAGTAGGTTACGGGGATGGATTTTGATACTTCTGGACAGAAAAAGAAATCTGTTGCTATACAACTTTTGCAAAGATTTTCTCACAACCCGAGTCCTTACTTGACTTTCAGCTGGCTTAGTTCAAGCATCTGGAACATGGTGGGGGTAGAAGTAAAAACAGAAGCTGGTAGTTGACTTATTTGGGTAATAAAACTCAACAAATAAAGTTGAGCATTTGGGAGATACTACAGGAAAGACTATTTTGTTCCCAAGCCTTTAAAATGGAATGCTAACAGAAAAGACAGCAGCACTAAACACTCAGCCTTATGGGCTCCATGGTGTAATGTAGGGTGTCAACAAACCTGCAACATATCCAGTACCTGTCACAAAAAAAGGAAGCATAAGAAGCAATGCCAGGGAAAGAACCAAGATACAGAATGGAAGCCATGCAAGCTCTCTGCTTTCCCTCACAGCAGGGAAAGACAAAACAAAAAGCAGTTTACAATTGAGCTTATGCAAACTGCTGACCTTAAAATGCTCTTACAGGACATGTGATTTAGGTAGTAGTAATTACAAAAATGTATAAAAATTCAAGAGGAAACTGAACACTTTCGTAGAAGAGGAATCCATTTAGGATTACTGAATATACAGAAACCACAGCTGAATCAAAGTCCTTGAGTTGCAAATTGCTGGAGGCTGAGGGAATAATCAGGAAATATCACCATTCTTATACATCTTCCCCTAACCATCTGCTTTTGTACACCGTTGGAAGCATGACACTTGGCACGAATTTTTGTCTTTGTATGGCAACTCTTATATTCTCACTTCAGTCAATGCATTTACTGGATATCCCTAATTACAATAATTTTACATCAAGTTTACTGCATTCAAATTACAGCATATTCTCTGAATATTATTGCTAAATCTGCAGTTTCAGAATTTGCCTCTTGTAGACTACAGTTGTCCTACCTCCAGTAGGTCAATCATCCGTGTCATCTGAGAGTAGATAAGAACTCTGTGTCCTTGAGATTTCAGACGTGTCAGCAGAAGATCAAGAGCATAAAGTTTCCCACTATCGGTGATCAGACTCTCCTTGTCTAAGAGGAAAACGGAAAAAAACAGGTAACTAAAAAAGCCCAAACAGCAGTATATAACAAATAAACTTCTAAGTTTAGTAGGATTTCACTGCATTATAATCCTTAAGGTGATGAGCTGTGATGAAAGAAGCTACAAGATCCCATTTCAATGATATAAATCATCACACTGCTTACAGTAACTTTTGTGAACTGGAGTGGGAGCACAGGAACATACCTGCTTGGCAAAATCTCACCACAGGTTTCCATTTTCCAGCTATTTCCTCCTTCTAAGAGTTTATCCTGACCATGTCAGCAACCATTACATGCCTTCATATTCATTTGGCAAGTTTCCACCCCCCCCCCAACTTTAAACATGAAATGTCTTTTGGGCACTTCCTGTTAACGTTTGGTTAAGCTTTAGACCTATTCTTCACGGATTCAGTTTCAAGATCAAACCTGCCACCAATACAGAGTGAAAACAATTCTCTAGATCTCTCTAAGGTAACAGCCTCTCAAAGGTGCTGCCTTAACTCTTTTTACTCTTTGCTTTTTTTGTCCTTGTCCTCCATTTTTGGTTTTCTGATTGTTTTAAGAAATGTTTCTCAATAGCAATTTTTTAAGCTATTCTAGATCTTATATTTCATGTCCTTGCTATTTCAGCACCGCTCATGAATTATTTTTCAGGAAGGAGAGCTTTCTGTTTGTACATTCTGTACATAAACTTCAGTAAACAATGTTACTGTTGAAAGAGGATGAAGAAAAATTTACTTCCAAAAATTATCTGTTGGAAAGGCCTCTGATGACTTTTTATTCCTTGGGATGCCTGAATGTAGGTTTGCAGCCAAAACAGGAAGTTGACAACTGCAGATGGTGCAGTGGCTAGTACAGAATCCAAATACTTTCAATGTGTCTAGCAGGTACCATTCTAACCATTCTCTCAAAGGTGCAGCCACAGTTTCTATGCATCAAAACTGTGAGCTATCAGAACTGCTTAAAATTATTAAGAAATTATACGTGCACTGTAAACTAACACTGTGAATATTTTCTCCTTCAATAAATTTAGAGCAATATTCCTGGACTTTATCAAACCCAGACAAAAGAGATCTGCTCTTTTTGTTGCTTAACCTATCGGGGCATTCAGTGCTTTGCTCTCCCTTTTTCACACAGATCTCATCCCACGGTAGTGCTGTTGTCTTGCAAGGGGTGAGCACCATGTACCACTACTTGAATCACTAGCGACCACACCAGGGAATCCATCTACTACAGAGCCAAACCAAGTAGATTCTGCAAGGCAAACTCAAGGTCACAGTTCAGGTGCACATTTGTTTCAAAGGCAGCATAATGTACAATTGCACACTAACCTCTAAAATGTAATATAGTCTCAATTACATGCAACTTTTTAACAATGTCAAGAATTCTTCTAAGGAAGGCCAAACCTTGATCTTGCACAGTTAAATGATAACAGAAATAACATAGGGTTATTTGGTTTTAAAATACATTTATGTTACATCAAAAAATCTGCACAAAAGGAATCTTTATTCTCTTCACTAAATGTGATTTTATTTTATTCTTTAAGTAATAAGCCGCAACACTTTTCTTTTGTCTGATCTGTGAGCTTGTATTTCAGAATGAATTAAATAAAAGGAGCAATGTAACACAAAAAACCTAGGTATATGTAACAAACTAATATGATTACTAACCAAAAGCCATCTGAATGAAAGGAGAAAGAGACAACAAGCAGGGGCTGTTCAAAAGTCAGCACAGACTGACTCAGATAAACATACTAGCAAGTTTCCAAAAGCAAGATCCTTCTGCTTTTCTCACACACTCTTTTTATAAGCATGAATAGTTAAAATGAATTTTGGTAACTGAAAATGATGTGTGTCCTTTGCTGCTTGATCTCCACTGTATAAGTAATCATTTTTAAATAGCAGTATAATTCAAATTACAACCAAAGGACAACTTTGCAGTCCGTTTTACAGCCCTGAAAGTTAGCAATTTGTTAACAATTTGCCAGATACCTTGGCATAACAGAATTTCTAAGAAAACTTTTGAGGAAAACAAAACAGAACTATCAAAAAAGATTTACCACTATCGGAAGAGAAAAACATTCAGTGTTAGACTGGCATCTTTAAGTATGCTCTCTTGACACTGATGTGTTTTCCAAGCTCAAAAGTGTTTATGTGCTTAAAGCCTGCCACCTAGTGCTTAAAAATAACCAATTCTGTAAACTCCTTACTGAAAATATATCTATTTATTCAAATCTTCTTCTGAAAACAGGACACTTAGTGGGAGGGGGGAGGAGGGGGAAATAAATAAAAAAAAAGCACCT
The DNA here is from genome assembly GCA_013389825.1 of Crypturellus undulatus. Classification (NCBI taxonomy): domain Eukaryota; kingdom Metazoa; phylum Chordata; class Aves; order Tinamiformes; family Tinamidae; genus Crypturellus; species Crypturellus undulatus. Next base: position 905,160 of record VWPW01026718.1, read on the forward strand.
TCCATCTCCAATTTTTCTCACTATTTCCCTTTTACCATGGGGGAAAATGGAGTTGTTTGTTTGATTTTAAATTACACTTCAAAAATTAGCAATTTTATATATATATTTTTTTTTTATTTACCACTGAACAATTCTAATGACAATATCTTTTGATTTTCCTTTTAACAGTATCATCAAAGGAATATCACTTTAACCGGAAATTTTCAGCAAGTCGTGAGATACAGGTCCTGGGTCACAAAGTAGGTTTTCCCTGGTATGCAATCCTTGGGTTCTTCTGCAGCACCGCATGCAAAAAATGTGGAACAACCACAGCAAAGAGCCAGAAGCTGTAAAATCACATTGTATTCCTTCAATCTGAGGAGGGAAGGAAAAGAAAAAAAAAAAAAATGCCTCCAGGCACAGAGGGAGGAATAAGGACATAAATTACCTACAATGGGACACTCCGGGATACTATGGCCTGGGAAAAGTAGTCACAAGTGATTATGACTCAAAATAACCCCAGCCGGGAGCTCTGGCCCAAGACTGGAGCTGGGCTCGGGGATCTCTGGAGAATGCAAGAAAGTGCCCCTGGACATGCAGAAAGCCGAGGAAAGGGAGATAAAGAGCAGGAGCAGCTGAGAGCCCCGCTCCCCTCCCGGCCGCTGCAGCACAATGGGGTCAGTGAGGAGCTAACCGGCTCTCACAGTAAACAGCCAGTGAGGCTGGTGCTTTTTATCGATGCTAAAAGGACTCAGACGCTTCCTGCCATTTAATCCAGGACCATTTTTCTTTCAAAGAACAGGAAAAGCCTCAAGAGATTCCCACAGTGATCGCAAGCAAGTCTGCTGCCAGGGGACTGAGAACACCGAGTCTGAGAAGGGACAGACCCACGATGAGAGAGAGACGTTTCCCCTTTGCTCCTGTCACCTATTCACCACACACCTTCACACCTACAGCTTCATTTTACACTTGCTGGACTGCAGCCTGGTAAACTGCTTCTTTCATTGCTTTCTGTAATGCGCTGTGCCTGCTTCTGCACATATAAGCACAGTTGTGCTGCTGTGCCAACTGCCCTCTCCCCTAAGAATAGATTTAGGCTTGAACACTACTTCCCACCTAATTAAAATACAGCTGTATCAATCTAGTTCTATATCTCTCAATTCCAACACACCCCAAATTCTACCAACTTTTACAGTACTCATCCCAATCATACTTTCAGTCAACTTCTGTATTGAGCTCTAGCAGTTTATCTTTCCCTGCACATATTCACTCATCCCTGTAAGCTTCTTGCAAGCCATCCTTACTCATTTATAAACTTTTGCTGATAACAAAGTCATCAGCCTAAAACTGAAAAGTGTTTTGACGAGATTTCACCCCTCCCTCTACTCTAATGGCAGCCATAAGTATTCCCAATTTTCCTCATTTCTCCCTCCATGCTTTCTACTTTATCCTTCGCTACTTCTCTGAAGTAATTCATCTTCTGTTCCCAAATAATTGATAAATTACCTAATGCGCTCCTAAAGAAAGAACACTATATAGAATCATCAAATATCATTAAACATTAATCTAGCACGAGCTCAGCAAAAACAGTTCCTCTTCAAATGACTCCAAATACTTGAGGTATCTTCTCAAACCGGACTAGAGCAAGCAAAAGGCCATTTTCCTTCTACTGTGCTCACTTCCCCCGCCAAACATCCTTGACCCAAAAGGGTCTGGGAATAACTTAGCATCTGGCAGTGTAAGCTGTTTTTCCTCTTGGCTATCTCTCAGATCTCTAGTGCTTTATGCAGAACTCAGTTCACTGCTCAGGACCATCTTCTGACAAAACTAGAGGACATTCAGCCCACAAAAGTCATTGCAGTATTGGTAATCAAACTCTAACTGATCTTGGATTACTTTAGTCAAATTCCAAGGGAAAAAGAATGAAGTGTGTTTTCTTTATTATTACACTGGTATCTTTTACTGCTTTACCAAGAAATACGTCGTCTTTGTTCCAGCTGAAATTCAGTAAATCCCTTATGCCTTGTTCTCCAGGTCAATTTCCCTTGAGCCCCAAGTCCTTCTTTCTGAGGACTGCAACAAGTAGTGTTTACCCTTCCACTAGGAAGGCCAACAGAAGAACTCTTAGGTCATTACTAAGGTTGTACAGAAAAAGGAGATTGTTAATTTTCTTGAAATCCTTCCCTCTCCAACCTAACAGTAGTATTCTTTTAATAAGTAAGACCATCTCCTTACAGCCATTTTGAGAGCTGACCGCACCAGAGAGAAGGTGGTAACGATTTTTATCAGACTTGATCAGTCTTCATAGACAGCTTTACCCCAGACAACAAAGGATATGAAGTCACAGCATATTTTAAGACAGGGTTAATTTTCACTCATGAAGTAAAAGGTTCCCCGCCCCGCCCCAAACACTGTGACCACCAAAACCAAAGAGCAGATGTCCTTATCTAACAAGCTATAAGCTTACCTGGTATCCTGATAAAAGACCAGCCATTCTGAGGTGTGATTCCCAGCAGCCCTCCTGGACCCTCGGGGAAGAAGCGGGAACACTGCTTCACCCAGTCAGCAGCTAGTTCAGGGGCTCCGTGGAGCACACACTGCTTTGCTTCTAGGCTTCCTCCTTCCTTTAGTGCCCTGCGCTCATATTCCGCACTTCGATCATTGCAATAGAATTCCAGCGGCACAGCAGTTACCTACAAATTAAATAACAATCAATACTCCTGTTCACAAGCTCTCTTTAACTCTCATTTCCCAAATCCTCAGCTCAGTTACTTTCCCAAAAGTTCAAAATTTAAAAGCTAAATCATTACTGACATGTACAAATGGAAAACAATTATAGACTGAATTAAAATAAGAAAAGCTGATATACCTCAGCATCACACAAAAAAAGCCCCAGGAACGATCAGTTCTGGACTGATCGTTTATCTCCTTTGATAAACAGTGCCTTGTGCCAACTGCCATGCGATGGATGGGAAAGCTCAAAGAACGTTACCTTTGCTGTGCACGTCATTTTGCCCAGACTTGTTTTTTTAATTTCTGCCTTTCACAATCAGTCTTTACCAAGCAAAAATGAGATTTACAAATTGCCTTTGACAAAAACTTATGATATAATTCAAAATTAGGAAGATGCATAAGCTAGGAAGAAAAGAAAAAAAGACAGGGCAACAGCCACACTGTGCAGAAGCACACTTCTGAGCAGTGACACTCACCTGGACAGAAGCAGGCCCAAGAAACAGGGCCAGTGAGCACAGGATCATCTCCTGTTTCTTGAAACCATTCTACAAATTCCTTGCCCCATTACCTACTTCATTACTTACAACCCAGCTACATAAGCTAGTGTTGCAAACACAGGAAATTTGATTTTATGCCATATGAGCTATCTTGGAACATTTCCATCACTTTTTTTTTTTTTTCCCCAAGCCTGGACAGACAGTAGAAGGTACATGTTAGCCAAATAGCTGTATGCCCAGAGGGCTGTGGAGTCCCTGAGTAAAGAGTCTGTTCCAGCTGACAAGGCTGCCCTTTGTACACTATGTAGTTTTCTCTTATCTTCGCCTTACCAGGTAACAGGCAACTTCAAGATGCCATCCTGTGCTACAGATAACTGCAGAGAGGACATAGATTTTGATGACTGGCCAATGAGGAGCAAAGTAGCAAGATGAACATAGGAAGGCTCTCCTCAAGGATGCATCTTGCCAGGAGAGACAAGGAATGCTGCGCTACATAATGTGACATGCGCTCTTTTTATACTAGAGGGAGAGGGTTGGAGCTTAAAAACAGATCTATAGGCACAACGATCTCTGAAATTCTTCCATTCTCTCCAACCCAACAGAGTAATAAAAAACAAAAAGAGCAACGGATAAAAGCTCTGACACGTATCAGGACAGTCTATTCTCCAAGGCTCATCTTAAGATCCTTCACCAAGAGTTAAACCATACAGCCCAAAGCAAGTGGAAGAATTACAGCACACACATATACAGCTCACCGTGCAACACAAAATTCTTTACAATTAAAGGCAGATTGCCAACTTCTCCCTATCTTTTCTGAATATAGGTCTGCTTTGGGCCAGAGTTCTGGGGAGGTGTTTACAAAAGCTATTTATAACCCAGTTTGCAAAAGATAGTAGAAAGTTTCACATAATATCAAGAGACCTAGAAATATATTGTCAACTCACTCAAATTAAAAAACAAAACTATAATTTAGTATTAAGTAATTAATTTTATAGTAATACTTAAAAGAGGAAAAAGGAATGTGCAATGCTTTGTAGCTTTTTTCACTAATAAAACAAGCAAATATATCACTACTTTACAAGCCACAGCTTCTGTATTTCAGAAGTAGAATTTAAAAGATTATTATCCATGTATATTCATGTATGTTAGAAGTATTATCATGAATCCTAACAGTTTGGAGGATGAACACATTAACTAAAAGAATATGAGAAATAATGCAAAAAACAAAATAGGAACACAGATGAAAACAACCTGCTGAATTTTTCACATTTTAAAAAAATGATGCAGAACTGCACAGTAAGAAATAAGAGAAGTCTGTAGACTTGGAAGGTGAACAGTAAACAGCTGAGTTTCTGGAGAATTAGAAAGGTGTGGGAATTTGATAATGGGAAAGTTAAAACATTGAAGACAGAGAAATCATTATCTGTGTATTGCAGCTGAAAAAATTCTATGTTCTTGTTATTTTTAAGCCAAACTGGCCTGCAGGTCCATATGCAGTGTCATGTGGAATACTGCAAAGTGAATGGACCAGAATAAATAAGATTTTGTATACATGTGCACTACTTTATCATGAATCCTAACATGTAGTGAGTTATCTTGCACTGCCATCTGCAGTCAAAGCACAGGACTGAGTCCTAACAAGGCTTCTGCAGAAGCAGATAGCGCAAAGTTCAAATCTTGCTCCCTGAAGGACTGATGTCCAATGCAAACCATGGTGGCCATTTGTAATGTTTCTTTTAAGGGACACTACCAACCCTCAGACTTCTGTTGACATCACACAATCAGTTACACTTATTGCCAGGACATCTAGGAGTGACAGCCGCTACACACAAAACAGAGCAAAATAATAGCTAATACAGAAATGTAGCTAATCTAATAAAAACAACATGGAGATTTGTATACTGGGAGTTTCATAAGAAAAATAAAATCACATTGCAAAATTCTACAAGCAATGTTTCAGTGATGCTTTACCTTAAAGAAGAGCTATTAGAAGATAGTCCTGAGATGAATGCTGTGTGTGCTTCAGAACAACCCCTCTATTAGCAGGAACAAATCTTGCCACATAGGAAACACAGCTGGGTAACAGTGACTAACATCTGAGACCACAACTATCTTTATTGGAAGCTTTTGGGGGTTTTGCTTGTTTGTTTTTTAAATGCACACATACACACACTTTTAAGGTAAAGCTCTATGTCTTTTATACTACAGCTCTATGCTCTATGTCTTTTTTCCCTACAGGGAAAAAAATAACATAACAGACAAAAATTTTCTATTCAAGCTTGTTTATGGTTCTCCTTTTTTTTTTTTTTTTTCTTCCTTCAAGGAAGAGTTGTTTTTGTTAGGCTTTTTTTGTGTGCATGCCATTTTACTTGTGACAAAAGGTATGAGAGACCTAAGTGCTAGAATCCTCATGTACTTCAATCCATTCTTTTCGAATTGACTGAATAAAAGTGTCACAGTTCATAAACACATTTAAAAGAAAAAAAAAGTATAATACATTCACATATCCCCCTCTCCCTCAATTCTGTGACATAGTTTAGGATAATCTAAATAATAATCTAAATTTAGGACCTGCATTTAGGTCCATGCAAAGTTAACCCTTTACACATTATAAGTTGTCCAGAGGGACTTTGCACTGCAATATCTGTGACACTGGGATCTATCTGCTAAACTAAAAGTAATTGGATTGAATTAATCAGCTTTCTAAGGAAAATACAAGATCCATCCTCCAAGTTGCCTCTTTGGTCACTGAAGTCTGTATTTATTCAGGAAAAAAATGCCAGGAAATGGATACAAAGAAAAAAACAGTATTGAAAAGCCTCATTATCACCAATCCTCCTTGCCTCTCACTTGTTTTCCCAGAGCTGTCACATAAAAAACCCACACTCCTATTCCATCATTTGCTCCATTAACTTCCCCAAATCACCACAAGTCAAATAACAACAAAAGGCTACACTTTCTTGAAACACTGGAAACATATGCGCTCTTTCTGCTGCTTCAGGTCTCATACCTTCCTGCCAAGAGTTTTCAGCAAGCATAAAACTAAGTATTTCTATTCCTAGAAACAACAACAACAAAAAGTCTCCACCTGAGCATTTTTATACGTCAGCCAAGCCAGAACAAACACCTTTTATTTACTAGAACAAAAATCACACGTGATCTCCCTTCTCCATTCCCTTACTACCACTCAAGCCTCTTGGCTCAAGTCCCTTCTGACTTTTTAAAGTCAGAACGTATCCTCCTGAGTAGAGATATTTTTGCAGAATTTTACCTCTGTATTTCACCCAGCATTCTACAGAAATGGCATGTTTATCTTACTTTTAGCTGCTTCCTCAAAACTGAAGTTCATCCAGACAACTAGGAGAAACAACATTCAATAGTTCACCTTTGCCAAAAGCCTGGGTCAGAACCTCCTCTGTACAAAAGACTGTTCTGCAGATCGAAACCCTCCATAGGTCTGCTTATCTAGTATGAGGTCGCATATGGCAGATTCAAGCCCAGATTTGAATCATGGGAACATTTTGCGCGACTTCCCCAAGATGTAGTAAAGCAAAATGAAAACAACAGCCATACGTTTGTGAAGATGCCTTCTGTCAGTCCACTCAAATTCAGTTAAAATAATTTCAAAATTCAATTACTAGTGAATAGAGAACCCGAAGCAGCGCCACTTAACAGTGAGAAAATTTAGAAAGTGCCAGCTCAAATAATCTTCACATACTGGAATTTGATGTTTCTGTTTTGGAGCATAAGCTGACACAATGACAGAGACTGAACGTTCTCCAAAAAAGCATTCCTCCTCTGCCTGGTTTGTCAACACAACTGCTAAAAACTTTTCCCATCCTATTTATATACCTTACCTACATCCTCGTCAGATTACATGTGAATGATCTGCTTGGCCATCCATTCTATAACTTCACGACTTTTGGTACTATGCAAGAAAGTGAAATCTAGATATCTCCAAATTACTCATGTTGGGAGCATCTTACTACCACTTCCCTTTTCCCATCAATACACATCACAGTCATTTCCCCTATGACCAAAAGCTCTATAGAATACAGTAGCAAAAGGATATCCTTATGACATTTTAACCCAATCAAAAGAAAGTAGTAGATCATTCTGTTCCTTAGACACAGTTCTAACAGAAGATTTAAAACACAATAGAAAATACATAATTTACAACTTAACTTGGACTTACCCGCGGACTGGCTATGCACAGGAAGGATGGCAGCTCAGTCACCTGGCAGCACCGTACACATGAGGTAGCTGATCTCCTTCGGTGTATGACATGATCTGAATGGCCAGTAACTGCTTTACAGTAGCTACTGAACACGAAGTTCTAAAAACAAGATTAAAAGTTATTATGTTAAAAGTTATTATTAAGTTAATATGCCTATGAAGAGCAAATCTTACGAAATCATACAACCATTCATGTGAAAAAATAACAATGAACATTCACCAAATATTTCCCTTGGAAAGAGGAAACTCTATACATCATCTGCAGTGAAACTGTACAGGATCTTCATCTAATTATCAAAATAGTCAAATTTTGAAATGGTTGAAAACAGCACAGACAACAGTCACATTTAGGCTTTATGCTCTGCTGGAATGGGGAAACAAGTTTTTCCTTTCCTTTTCCTTCGTCTCCTAAGATCAAACCTTTTGATCTTGGCTTTTATGATGAAGAGAGTACATGAATATCCATTAGGTCTATTCTCTCACAGTTCTCAAGATACTCCTTTATCTATTCTGAATGAGTAAAGAGAATTTTAGAATATTTGTGCTGTTTCTCTGCTAGCTCACACCTCTCCTCAAGCATATTTAGTCACACGTATAACGAGAGAGCACTTCCACAGACACAACCCTAGAAGATACTCTGCATTTTCTCATGAAGGTGATCTGAGAACGTAAAAGCTCACATCAGAGGGGTTGGGATTCAGCGTCTGGGAGGAAAGAAGAGAGTGCCAAAGTGGAAGTGAGATTTTTCTCAGAAACAGTAAGCTGTAAGACTGACTCAGAACAACTCCTTTATCATAAAAGGCCCCCTAATGGCTCATAATCTGAGGATATAGTTGATCCTAAGGTGAGCAATCAGTGTTGTGTGCAGTGACATGAGGTTTCCAGTTAAGTTTGTTGACAGCTAGGGTTGGCACATTGATTGTAGTCTGGGTGTTAAAGAGATTTGTTAACCTTATTTCCTTGTAAGTGAGGCCACAGGAGATAGATAAGAAAGGAATTCCAGTTTCTTATAGGCTATTATTCAGAAACAATTAGCTAACAAACTGTAGTTCCAAATCTATCAAAGGAATGCAGCTCCACCATTTATCTCTCTTTTGAAAGCCAATATCAAAGAGTCATCAAAGATGGCTTCAACCCAATTAGAAGTATACAGGAAAAAACATAGGGAAAACTTCTCAGAAGGCATCCAAAATAAGAAAAAAAATTGTTACTTTTGTATACACACAGTATTAGAAGGCATTCTTGTACATGGACATTAGCCTAGTTCTCAGCTCCATGCTTTCAGTTCACAAATCATGAGGAAATCACATGAGAAATACTCCTCTGGAATCCACAACATATACAATCATTAACATCCACGAACAGTGCAGAAAACAGATATAAGAGGGACAGCAGAGACTGGCTTCCCATCAGTCATCTACATGGGAAAGACTGGGTGAGATTATAGAACAGAAAACAGACACAGCTCTAAAATGGATCATGTACTTTAGTACGGCAACTTTAGTACAAGAACGCAAGAGGAGGATATTAAAAAGCAATGAGGTACACATCCATTGTAAAGAAGCAATCCAAATAAGCACTGAAAGAGACTGCCATATTGCAAATAGGGCTGCAAAGAAATACAGGTAATGGGTACCACCACAGTTCAAAGTTCATTATAACACTAATTTTTTGTAGATAGAGAACACGGAAAGTGAAGGAGAAAACAGGAGAAATCTGATCTCGACAGATCAGATTTTATATTAAATGATGCATACAAATAAGCACTAATGCTGTAGAGATGTGGAATACAGCAGATAATGGAATTCACTCTGCAAGAGATTTCTGTGATGATATGAAGAAATTTATGGTATCTTCAGAGAGATACTACCTTAATTTCAGAAACATACATTAAATTAATTTTTTGTTTGTTTACAGATTTGTTTTTATAGTTTGTGTCTCACATCGGAAACTCTGGTCCGAAGAGTTAAGAAAAGCCTTTCCAGATTTATACTATTTCCTTTTTCCTCTGTTTTTTTCCCCTCCCCACTCCTATATGTTACTATCTTACAAAACTGTAGATGAAGCCTCAGGAAATTTCATATGGGAAAGTTCTCCAAGAAAGTGCCCCTATTTTAACTTAGAATAATAGGTGCTGTTAAAAGACATCTGAAGGGTAGCTAATTTTCAACTACTCTCTTCATTTTGCCCCCCACCCGCCCCTTTTTTTTTTTGGATGAGATGTTCTACATGTAGACAAAATCCTGCAAACATATCACATTGTAAAGTGACTTCAGGTGGTAACTTTTTTTTTCAAACCTCCATGATAGACAAAGTTCTGACAGAGTCCTTCAGCTAAAACTCCTTCAGATTTACTACAGTTAGCACAAGCACACTGTACTGCATGTACTGTTGGAACTCTGCTCCTCAGGAGGCTCTTTTCTATGTAAGAACCACTAGTTACACAAATTAAAACACTCACAGCACTGGGTCCCCCAGAGACACAAGTACTGGCTTCCTGAAAAACAGATAGTTTGGAGAAACCAAATATATAATCAAGTCTTTCCTGAAGAACAGGTGGGATTATAGTCTTTCTGTAAGCTTTTCATTGTACTATTATTATTAAAAACTGGGCATGCATATTCCACATTTCACATGTAGCATATATAATGCAAATTGATCTTTTGTTCTTCAAGAAAATATATCAATTTTCATTTCATTATACAAACTAATCCATTCTGTATAAAAACTTGCATATGCAGATTTGCATATAGATTGCATGCATCTGTATACAGACTGGCATGTAGAAGATTTGCATATGTAGATTTTCTTTCTACAGATGTAAACATGATTTCTACCTTCCTCTAAGTGCATACACCTGTGTTCATGATTACACTACCTTCTATTTCTTTACTGCTAGGCTGCAACATTTGTAAGAACACAAAAGTTCCCTTAGACCCTAAAAATGAGAGGACCAAGCTACAGTATCTTCAAGGATAAGAATTACAGTCAGTACACAAATGGCCGAAGATAAATTCAGAAAAATTACTGTGAGCACATAAAAGTACAGTAGACATTTTACCAAGCAAGATATGAAGGCAGGCAGTACTTAAAACAATAGCAAAGCCAGAGTTAACCAGCCTAACAGAGTTAGCATATTCAGTTGGCTTGTTCTTTGTTTGATAACTAGGACTCACTTTGTTGGCTTTACTGTTGACGCTGCCAAACATGACACCAAGCTCAAGGTTGGTTTCCTACTGCTTATGCATCTTCAATTTCAACTTCCTCTACACGCTGTTGAGTTGAATTCTATCTCCTTTCCCTTTCCACACTCATGACAGAAGCAATGATCTTTAGAGAAATTTGGCTTACCCAAGCAAGATTTCACTGCTTCAAAAAGATTTTTTCACTGCATATATGCTAACTGCCACTTAAGGAACATTTTCAGCTGTTCTCTCACTCTATGCTTGACGTTTTGTGAACTTACTTTCCAGTGAAACAAACTGAAGAAGCTATGGTTCAGCACAAAAAACAATTTAGTCATGAAAAGACAAAACAGTCCCACCTATACACATGGAGAAGCTTAGGAAAAATGACCTTGTATTACACAGATGAACATATCTGGGATCTATCTGCCAGCAGCAAAGGCAAATTTCAGAGTAGAAAGACACCACTGACAATGCTCATCTACCAACTCTGAAACATTGCGAGACTGAAGTTAAAAATTAGGTGGCTTCAAACAATCAGAAAACAACAGAACCCACAGTTCTTCTATTTTTTCTACATATCTTAAGCTTAACTCATCCATGACAAATCGTAAGTCTAATTCTGTTGCACCAGTATTTTTTAAGATTTCTAATTCCAACTAATCTATTTATTGTACAGCAAGTTTTGCAAAGAACCATTACACAGTAGGCCTATTTTTCTGCTTAGTAACCTGAACTTTATGTTTCTAATACAGCAGGCAAGAGAGCATACTGATGAAGCCAACCTGTTTCTAAGCTTGTGTGTTTTTCTGTTTTCTCTCTCATGAGGATTTGCTAACGTCTGCATACCACAGAAATGTTGCCTACCTGCAGCGAAGTGCAGCTGTGCAAGTTAGGAAAAGAGAGCGGTAAATTTACATCAAGTAAGAAATCTTTGTTTCTCAGATAACGTGACCCCTGTTGATTCTCCCCTTCTGTGTCCACCCAGGAGCGCAAGTGATGGAGCCTGTAGGATGCTTTCAGAGACAGGAAAAGAGCTAACCACCTGAAGAAAAAAAAAAAAAACAAACAAGAAAAAACATATTAGATAAATTTCTTAACTCCTTTGTGAAGTAAAAAGGCTTTAATATATTTAGCAGCACAGTTTCACTTGACATTTTGGGTTTTTTTTTTTTCAGAATTTCTACAGTGCCCTGACCTGAGAGTTTTGTCAGACATTTTCCAATTATATTGGTTTCTATTTTTTTTTTCCAAGGTGGCTTAATTTAATGATGAAATCAGAATACAGTTTGAAACACTTCAGAAATGCAGGATTCACTTCAAGGGGGTGAAGCACTTCAAGGTCAAGTCCAAATCAGCCACTACTACCTATCACTGCACTCCGATTTCTCTGTAAATTGCTCCATACATAAATTATTCACTATAACTTGCAGGATGAATGCAGAATATAATCTCAAATATCATTCATATAGATCAAGAGAAAATTGTATTACGTTAGTGAAACAGAGAAAAAAATCCTGCAATAAAAATAACTGTAAGCATGAAAGAATTTGACACTTAAAAAGCCCTAAGAGCACACTTATTTATTAATAAGGTTTGCTTTTAAGATTAAGTTACTTACAGTTACTATCTAACATCAGTTGCAGAGAGTATTTTACTTAAATAGATCACTTCCATTTGCAAGATAAGGCACTTTACAGCATTAAATCATCCACCATTCCAATCCCGTGTTTTAGAACTCCATTACACATTGTAAATGACATATATGGAAATGCAACAATATGGCTTAGAGATACATTTTGCATTTGACGATGCCAACCACCTACAATGTACTCCAGAGTAAACTCTTCTCTCATCTTTTGATTGTCTTAGATATTTGTAATGATGTAAAATCTTTCTAATACAGTTTTTTTTCTTGACAGAGGCATAAAAACTATAACAGAGACCTATACCTGGAAGAACACTCTGGATGTTACTATGACATTAAATAACGACAGGCAAGTAATAAACACTAAGAGTGAGAGAAAACATATCTTTACAGAGATGCTTCTAATCTACTGTCACTAGTACTTTTCCTTTAATCACTAAAAGGTTGGTAGCAGGGGTGGCGGAAGGTCCTCACCTGGCTAAATGTCCCTGATGCATGAAGCTTGCCATTTCTGCTGGAGACATGTCAATAAACCGGAGGAAAGAAAAACAGCTTTCTTCATTGTTACCTATGTCACAGAAATACTAAAGTTAAGGCAGACATTTCAGACACTCATACCTGAAAACATGAAAAAAACACAAAAACATGAAAGACACTGAAAAAACTGAGCATGCTTCACCAATTGTGGGAAACTCTATTCGAGAGGTACAGATCCTCTAACATAAATCTAAGGGAAGAAAATGGAGATTCTAATTTAACCTAGACTTTTTAGAAATACTGAAAATTTCATCTTAATTGCTGTTCCCTGAGTCCAAGCTTCAAGTGAATTTCCAGGCCGTTCAATTTCCAATCTAGGCAAGAGAAGGACATTGACAAAGAAAGATGGATGTGCTCTGGCCAGAAAAACAAAAACATGTAGTTTATTTGACCTGTCAAGAATCAATGGTCAATGTGCCTGTTTGGTAATCAGAACACACATCTGTCAGCCTGGCAGGGAACACATACATGAGAAGAGTCTGCTAAAAATGGGCACTCTCACCTAGCCAGTGAGTAAAACGCTCTCGGAGATACTGGGATTGGGAGAGCAACAGAAATATTGTAAAAGGGGGAAAGATACAATAAAAATGGCAAGGATTATGGAAATACTGCAGTGAAGTAGGGTAGCAGGAAAGGTATCTTAATCAAGAGACCACTGGGTATCCTGAATTTCACTCATGCCTCTAACTACTGCACAGAAAAACTAAACACCCCAAATTAATGATTCCCCCAAATATTTTCTCTTTAGGGTATGTCAAAAAGAGTTCCCCTCCAAAAAGCCAGTTAATGAATACCAAAACAAATGAAGACCACAGTAATCGGCGACAGCATTACAGACAAGTGTAAATTTCTGCTGCTGCATGCTGGTAATTCTTACTCGATGAGAGTTTTGTGTAGGTGAACCTGTCCAGGCTAAAAGGTTTCAGCATAACAATGCAGCCATTACGGCCTGTGCCTTTGTGCCTTTTTTCAAGCACCTGAGCAATCTAATTTGGTCTTTCAGTGAGCAAATTCTATCTATAATGTTAAATTTTATTTGTAAGTATAAATAGATTTTTCTCATTAATTATATCCATAATCATTTTAATTCTCCTCCTTTTTACTTGAAAGAGAAATCAGGAGTTTACCACGCAGTACAGATTGAACTAGAATTAATCCAAGATTTCCATACACTGAATCTGTGAAAAAAATCACGTAAGAATTATAAAAGCAGCATTAATTCTTTAAAGCAGGTAAAAATATGGTAGGAGGAACAGATTAAGCAATGAATAAACAACTCTTCTATAGAATATTCTTCTACCATCCTTCCCATACTGGGAAGATGAAATATATGTGATGACTTCCCATCAACAGAAGACAGTATCCTATACAAATGTGCAACCCAAGTGATTTCTCCAACTCTAAACCTACCCTTTCTATGGAAGAGAGACTGCTGGATGTGGTCTGGTGCAAATGGGGAAAGTAAAATCCGTAACCATCTGAAAACAAAAACAACAAGCAAAACCTCTAAGAAAATGCTAATGAACACAATATTCAAACACGTAGTCAGAAAAAAAACATTGTGATGCCCCCATAGCAGAACAACAGTCCAGTTCTTAAGGGTAAGCAACTCAACTCCCCAGATACCTGGAACTGCAAAGTATCTGGAACCGCACAGTAGCTGATAAAAAGCATCTGTCCAGATGCCCTGTACCATTATTAATTTTAAACTGGAACACACCACTGTTCTAGAACTGCATTTTATGTTGTAAACCAGTTAGTTTTATCTTCAAAAATGATTTTCTCATGGCTGCCAACAGAATTTCTCATAACTGAGGGCAAAATTGATTAATTAGGAACTGCCACAAACAAGGAAAACAGCAGACTGCACTCAGGCTGCTTTTATTCATCCAAGGTAAGCATTACAAGCTCCCATGGCAGCAGTAGATGCTCACACTATTCATGTTACAACAAAGACATACTGATAGCTTCCTTAAACATGAAAAGCCACTGAAGGAAAACCATTTTTTTTTTTTTTTTTTAAGAATTCTACTGAAGCTTAATACTATTACACATCATCAGCAAGAAATCTAACTTCCTTTTCCTAACTTTCCCTTTCAGCCAAAGGGATATTTAATCACCAGGATTCCACTAAGAAAGAGCATCAGATATCAGACACTTACCAGTTGAATAAACGAAAGGAAACTAGGAATGCATTGCTTGACCCATGCTATTTCAGAACATCAAACAAGGAGGCTAATTAGCACTTACAAAGCCTAATAAGCCTAAGTAATACTACTAAAAACGCTAAGCTGGAGAGGAAGTTGAGTTGGCTTGCCTGTCCCGTGAGTGATTGAAGACCCTGATCAGTCCATGACGGTAGATGAACTTTGAAATCTGATATGGCTTTAGGGAGATGTGAAATGGAGACCAGGTTTCTTGTCGTTCAAACAGCTCTGGGTGATTACACACCTATAAGAAAGGTAGCATGTAAACCACTGGGGAGGAACAAATCTAGCCCAATGCTGTATTTATATCCTAAACCAACTGAGACTACTGATCACTCGAATTCTAATATTGATTAGTATTACACAGCTATTTTAGCATATCCATTCAAATTTGAATACTGCATCACTACCTTTTCCTATTTACATCATCCCTACTGTGGTCTTATTCACAGGTGAATGCTGTCTTTAGCAATCAATTTGTAACTAACATAGTTAGCAGAAGCATGATTTGGCAAAAGCTCTTCTACACAAACATTGCATATACTCCATGAAAACACAGCTGCACTGCATAGAAATTTGCCTGCCAATGCCAGAAACATTTTTTTCAGATGGTGTTTTCCAGAAGTCACATTTTAGTTCTGAACTAATGATTGATTTATACATAGCAAGGAAAAACAGAAACACAAAATATTTTTACCTTCCTGAATTGCATGACTAGATTCATGAGACTACTAGTGGTAGTCTGTGCTTGCTGAGTTGTGCCCATTGAGGACTGCAACAGGTCATCAATAGAGATTTTGTTCTTCAGAGCTTGGTACAAAAGCTTCTGTCGACTTGTCTGCTGGCAGTACATAAGGATTTCAATCTGCAAAACAGTAATGAAATGTTAACCTTTTTATTCTTTGAAAGGATGCAAGAACATATAAATACACATAAGCCAGAGACAAACGTATCTTCAGGAAAGTGCATATAGTCTTCTCAAAGAATATTCACAGGCAAATGAATTCATATCTTCTAATTCAGGATCCAGCCTGAGAGTGTGGTCTTAACCAATGTGTTTTAGAAAGCTTATGTTAAGGCAAAATCTATACTAAATCCATGTCGAACCTTTCTCAACATCCACTAGAGACATATAACCCAATCACTTGTCCTTAACTTCATTTAGTGATATTTCACTCAAAAAAATGTTTTCTCTAGATTAAGACTTTGTTAATTAGAGGTTCTTCAATTACATTCACATGTGGAATGGACTACGGGGCCAAAAATAGATGGTCTGTGAAAGGTCTACAATCAAACTTTAGGTATGCAGACTCTTGAATGGATTTATTAAAAAAAAAAAAAAAAAAAAAAGCACTAAGCTGGGACAAAATTACAGGAAATATTCATTCCAAATAAGTATTTTTTGTCACCTTATCTGACAACTCATTTTCCACATCTTTCTTGATTCTTCTCAACATAAATGGTTTCAGAATCATGTGCAAGCGGGACAGCTGGTCTGAAATGCAGAATAATGGGAAGAAAAGTTTATTGAGTTAATCCTATGAAAAGTATGTAAAGACTCTTACTGCTCAGCTATTTCTGCTCATGCAAGCACTTAAAGCACAGGGTTGGTGCTTCTGTTAAAAAAAGTATATATACTGTATATGCATTATATATAGCAATATATGTATATTTACATTTATAGTATAGACATGATTTTACACATATATAAATATAGATTTATATTTTTTTCCCAGCATGACATCTTGATGTTTTTTCACTCCTACAGCATGCTGCCTTGTAGTCAGAAACAAAAATTTCCTTATAAACTACACAGTCTGTAATATTTCAACCCAATACACTCTTTGCTTTATATGACATTTCTCATATATGAAATGACAGATAAAGTTTATCCACCGGTAGTCTAAAAAGACAGTACTTTTTATCCATTGTAATTATACATGGCACTCACTCTCATCAATGGCAGACTTGTTCTCTGCATGGCTCTCTATGTCCTTAGAGAACCACTCATTGAACTCTTCATGGGAATCAAACAAGGTCGGCATGATAAAGTGCAGCAGGGCCCATAGCTAAAAAGAGAGGGAAAAATAGCAACTCAGCAAAAGTTATCCTGCTGTAGACAAGTTATTAGGAATCTCAATATTACTGCAGCTCCTCCTTAAAAGGTCATAAGATACAACAAACAAAACATAAATTAAAAAACATTCATTTTTCCATTTTACACTGGACAAATGCCAGATATATTAACTCATCAGAACACCATCAGAAAGCAATGACAAATACAGGGCAATGATTTTGACCAACTGAAAAAAAAAAAATCCCACCGAGTTATACTTCATCCTGAAATCTAGGCACAACTAATCAACAGATATCTTCATATTGTTATGCATATGCCTGACATATACTCAAATTTCCCCTCCAAAAGTTGACCCCGTGTTTATTTTCCAATGTCTGCTACAAACATAATCCCACAGCCACGCAAATAAAACAGATTGCTCAACAGCTCACTAACTTATGGGGTATATTATTGCCATAGAGAAAAGGCAGCTCTTGAGAGCTTCTGAATACCTCAGCCATTGTGTTCTGGATTGGGGTCCCAGTTAACAACAGTCTGTTTCGACACTGGAACTGTAGTAGGATTTTCCAACGGACACTGATAAAATAAAGAAAATTGTTAAAACTGAGTTTGTACAAAGAGTATGAAACAAAAGCAATTTTAAGTGACCTTCCCAAGTGACTTTTGGAGGTTACTAAGTGTATAGGCTGCTGTGAAAGGAGCGCTGAGCTCTGCATGGCAGCTTCCAAACAATGCTGAGGAGGCAGGCTTAGGTCTGAATGAATCTTCCCTCTAAAGCAGTTCTAAACTCATGAAAATGAAGATTTGACAAGTACAGTGGCAATCATGGGAAAGGGTATGACAAAGCAAGTAGAAAACTAAAGATGGAAAAATCTGTTAGTTAGAAAAAAACGAACTGAAAACTTCTTGAAACAAAGTTCTAAGACAAAGATTGATCTTTCCTGCAGTCTACTGCATCTACAAGTTCTGACCTTTACTGGTATCTGTAGCTGCCACTGAAGAATGAATCAAAATCATTAATTTAATGGAGGCAACAGAAGTAATACAAAAGGCTACAGATTGTTCACTAGGAGAACTACATGATTGATTAGCAAAGAAGAAGGTAAAAAGCACTTCACACCATCTTATTCCACTGTCCTCCATCTTACACATACTTCTGTCACACTTTTTAGTTATGCTTCACTTATTTGGAGCAGGAAAGCGTAAATACTGGATCATTTCACAGAGTTAGGTTCATATAGGGACTTAACCAGGTTTGACATTTAAAGGCTCTTGTGAATGTTAATTTCAACTTGTGCAGATTTGACATTTTCTTAGTGGGGATGAGGGAAGATTTTGTTTCTAGTTCATTTATTACCTGGAGCTACTTTTGAGTGCTTGTGCTTCATCCAGCACCATATATTGCCACTTCACTCGCTGGAAGTATTTCACATCCTGCACTACTAGCTGATAACTGGTAATCACCACATGGAAAGGAGCATCCTGAGTATATAACGTCTTCTGTAATCACAAAATAAGAGACAGACATCCACATGAGGTAAACATATTGTGAAGAATTCACTAGCATATATTGCTATTTCAGACTTTCATAATCTTTTCTTGTTCCTACTGCATTCTGTTCTCCACCTTGCTTTTTAACTAACCATAAAAGACTGTTCAGTTGGTGAATGTGAACTTCAGTCCACCTATCCTTGAACAATTTCAAATGCTTCTCAACATGCCAGACCAGAACCAGGCAGTTAGCCCTACAAATACTTTTTACCCACATCAATTGGAAACATGCCGACAGGCACACAGCGATTCCCAAGTTAGGTTACTCAAACAGAATACACAGTTCTGGACACCGAGATCGCCTGCTTTATTTATCTGCAGTGCTGTCGTTTGCCCAGCTGAACTCTGTACTCTCCTAAATTGTCCTGTACAGGAGAGTTTTTCCATTTTGTTACATTAATGAAAACACTATTACATTGACAAAGAAACAGAACTCTACATACACACGTTCTTTAGCTGGGTAGGCTGTATCTGCAATTTCTGCTCTACTCTACACAAATCATAAAGACAGACAAAGTGAATGTAAATATTACCTGACTCCAAAATTTTCTGATCACCTTTCTGTCATGGGGATTTCCCCAGTAAGGTAGCACCTGGAACAGCCCAAAAGTACAAAGACATTACATGCAAATAGAGACATACCTCTACCAGAATTCTGCAAAATTAACATGACTGCTTTCACCAAAGCAACCAAAAGGGAAAATGATTGGTTGTTTTTTTAAACACAGAGAAAAATCAGAAAGTACTTAAAAATACTGAGAATGTTCCATACAAAAGTGTCAAGCAACTTATGCCAAGTACAAAGAGTAGATCATTTTGCACTAGAATCTCAAAATGTCCAAAAGCATCCCTTTCCAGTCATATTTTCAAAATTACAATTGATACTTTATTTACTGCAGAAGGAAGTTTGTCCAGAACCCGTTCTCCCATTGTTTAACTTTTTGTCCCTAATGATACCAATTCAGTCGGTTTTATACACCGAAACTGTCCTTAAACTCTGAGATAAAGCATCTACTCTTGACATATTTTATAAGAGTACAAAAATAAAAGCACTATTACCAGAGAAGTTCGTTGATCAGTTTATAGCTCTGAATTTTATAGGTCCTTTAACTCAGAATGGGGATCAGACCTTTGCACTGAACTAAAACAGGTGAGAGTTTCTAGTTAATAACATTGTATCGCCATCTCTTGTCTAAGGAAAGAACTACACTGAAGCAGGACTAAAAGTACCCAATGCTGGTTTCTGAAGCCAGGAAACTTCCTAAATGCTTCCATCCTGCAAACCATGAGCTCCATAAAGCTCACACATTATCAAGTACTTTTGGCTGGATGTTCTTTCAACTATTGTAAAAGAAGAATACTAGTGAAGAAATACCAAATTAATCAAAGTGCAATTTGTCTTTCATTTTACATATTTTGTCATGCACTGGAATAAATTAATTCACTGTGATTTACTGTAAACCTTATATACATGTAACTCTGTATGAATGGAAGAAGGAACAAAACTGGTTCCAAAAATATGATAAAACATATGGTTAGTTTTACATGTTTACAGGTAATAATATAGTATCATTATTAATTTTTACAAAATATTTTTTCTAGAAAGTAACTAAACATAATGGAAACAGCCCCCTCCCCCCAAAACAGCTACATTATGACAAAGACAATTATTTTTTAAAAACAAAAAGTGAAAAATCATCTTTTCAGAAGCGTCCTGACTGCGTATTTGGAAACATCTTCCACATATCACTCATAAGAAGGAGAAAGTATAAGCAAGGCTCACCTACTCCATGCCATAAACTGGTTAGACAAAGTTACAGAAAGTAAATAGGCAGAATGAACAACTGTTCTAATAATGTTTTCTCTTCCAGGGTTTCAACACAAATCTCTATTGCTTTTGGCTATGCGGAGGTAGTTTTGTTTTTGCTGTTGTTGATGCTAAGATAATTAAGGTAAGTCTACACTAATTTAAGTATTTCTATTTCTCTTTGTGCATCAGTTTTTCTTGATTACTAGTTGCATGGTTATGTTTATTCTATATTTCCTAAATAACAACTATATTTTCTCTAATCTCCTTAGGATTCTGTTTTTGTTTACATAAAATCTTTATCCTCGGATTAACTCAAACTACTGTGAAAAACTAAAAATGCTTCTCTAAATCTGAGGTACGTAAGGCTGAAATACTATTCTTGTGTCTGTTTCCAGGCCTTATATTACAGCTGAATGTCTACACCTGCCCAACTTCAATTCCTCACTAGGAAGGTGTCTTTAAGCTGTTCTAAAATGACCTCATGCGACACAGGAATAACATTTCTAAGGCCTGGATAACTGAATTCTCCAGAAAAATAGGATCATTAAAGAAAAAGCAAAATCAGAAGTAGAAGCCCCAAAACTTCAAATTTCAAGCTAATTGGTTCACTAAGATGTGGCAAGGAACTCAAAAGAACAAAACAATTTGCTTTTGAGACAACAGAAATAACTTTCCTGTACATGTTCATTACCTTAAATTTAGGAACAAATCTGGCAAATTCCTGATGCCAGTTGTTGAGAGTAGAGGCAGGTGAAATTATTAAAAAAGGTCCCCAGATGTTCTCCCTCTGAAATGTATACATTAAAACACACACATACATTAAATGGGGCAAAGGACATAGAGACTGCTGTATACAGGATTACAACTCCTAAATGGCAATGACTGCATATACACTACATAAGAAAACTTCGAGCCCAGGAGGGTGATAACTTATCACTCAGAGCAGATCTAATGTTTAACTAACACTTTTGCAACAGCAAAGTTGTCCCCAGAACAGCTCTTCGTCTCACCCCCTTGTTTCTGGAAGTTGCTGCTTTCACATTAGTAGCAGCCATTGTGTGAATGAAAAGTCATCAGGTGGCTTGGAAAACCTTAGCTCCATCATGTTGCTTTAGATAGGAATAACAAAATTGAGCCACTGGCATACTGGTGGTCATGAAGGCACATGAAGGAGAGCAAGTAAAAGTAAAAGCTCCCAAAGACTCAAACAGCAACGCAGCAGGAAGCCAAGCATATCAGTTATCTCTTCCACACAGGTCAGCTCAACAACCTTCGTTGCTGCAAGCCCTTCTGATATTCTCTTTGACAGTGGCATTTAACTGGCATCAGAAAGAACATAAATGGATGTAGATAACTGTCATTCAGTTACTACTATAAATAGTTCAGTTCTCAGTCCAACTGAGACCAATGCCTTAAAGACACTGATGCCAATCAAGATTTTTTTTTCCCGTTTTTAAAATATGTCTGCATGAAGAAGTCCACTTTATGTCTTTCGCTTTTTGTCTACCATGGCACAGAAGAATCATTATGCTATCCATATAGACTGCCATGAAGTTCAGAAATAGGGCTTCCCTTTATAGGTAAGCTGTAAAACTCTGAACTATAAAGCCTGCAATGTGCTCTGTCATCAGACTTCCACATTAAGCGTGAATGAAAAGGTATCGCTTTGAATAATCTTATATTTTACATTATGTTATAGTTAACATAAGTGTAGGTATATTTATAGATGCATAAAGATACATGTAGGTATAGATACACACATATCCTTTTAGAGATGCAACTTTAAAACAAATACTGTGGATAAAAAGTCTCTTTAAGATATTCAAGCTTTATAATCTGTAATTAGTCAAACAAACAAACAAAAAAAACCCGCATGTTCTATCAAGCTGACCAAGAAGCCATAACACACTTACCTCAGCCAAATGTGCAAGGAGAGCAATGCTTTGTACTGTTTTACCCAGACCCATTTCATCTGCCAGGATGCCATTGATGCCCTGCAAGAGAGTCCCAAAAGAATACATTTGCCCTGCCACCTTTTCATCAGTACAGGACTACCAGAACAGCTGCCATGTAGTTTAGTGGAAGTAGACCCACTGCAACAAATCTGAAACACTTTATCAGCTCTTAAGTTTTCTAAACTAAGTTCCTCAAATTGCACTTTCATTTTTAGGCCTGATTTCCCCTTCCACCTCAACGTGCCTGCACTTTGCAATCACACTCCAACCTGCTTACGGGTAAGGCTGCCTGCAGTTACAGGCTCAGCTGAAGTCTGAAATAGCATGAAACTCTGAGCAGCCGAACTTTCCTCTGGATGACCTAAGTGGTAAATGGTTGCATAAACACCTACATAAAGAATCTTGAGGTAAATGATCTATTCAAACTTATTGCCCAAATAAGTCAATAATAGTAACAAGTGTTTTGCATATTTTCTCTTCTACAGAAAGACATTACAAATATAGCATGCATGGTCTAATTTTAAAACCAGCTATTTATTTTTGACCAAGATTATTCTAACGACTTAAATTATCCTAGAAGTTTTAGATATCTGCAAGATGTACTAAGATACCTGTTCATACAGATTGGCCAGCCAATTCATGCCTTTTAGTTGATAACCTTTCAGTTTGCCATTGAAAATGGTAGGCTGGGGAATGTCTTCTCCTGCCCGGATAGACGGGTTTGCTAAACTGTAGCTCTCTCCAAAACCAGTACCAGACTTGTTAGCAGCCCGTAAAGCAGCTGCCCGACTCTCCTTTGCATCTTCATCAAAAGATCTGGTCTAAACAACGAGAGAAAAATATGCATAAGATGATGAACATATAAACTTATTAAGAAACTCTGTAACAAAAAATCTTACATTTCACATTAAAACACAGGATGCCTGCCATAAGCCAATGGAAAATAAGCCTGTTCTTATAGTTCAAATCATTGTTTTTTCTAGCTGTTTGTCACAGAAAGGAGCAATGCAGCTTGCAGCCACAATAATATATAGTGCCTTGAATCAGTTACTATGAATAATCACAGGTATAGGACCCTACTACCGTGCCTTCCATTTTCTTACATGGACCCGAAAAATACACACCCTAGCCTGGTGAATCTGGAAGGCATCTTCAGCGTTCTTCAGTGCTTGGGCCTTGTAGTAGTTACTATCTGAAAACAGGAAGTCCACATTAGAGCTCTGCAGTAGTAACCACCCAAATTAACACACAGATAAATGACAGAAATTTCTTACATAGAAAAGAGAAAGAAACTTCTTACACAGAAGAATTTTTGTGCTTGAAATTGTAAGCTTGACTAATAATGTGTAGAGTACAGTAAACTTCAGAAGAGGGCACAGGAACCATCATGGACTGTTTGCTTACCATAATCTTCCTGTGTGATATTGACCACTACTCCTCCACCAATATCGATCTGCCTTTGAGTAGAGCTGTCTTCCAGTTTGCGTAGGATTTCCTCCTGTATTCCATCATGTCCAATATCACGTTTACGACTCATAAAATGAGCATATAATTCAGTCTGTGTGATTAGGAAATTAAGTTTTCGCTGCTGCCTCTTAGCCTAAAAGAGCATTTAAAACAAACCAACAAACAAACCGTAAGACAAAGGTTTAATATTTAAATTATAACTAAAGAAAGCGCTCTAACAACTAGTCTATGTAGATTGTATTATGTGTGTTAGTATGATGTCAGAATGCTAAATTACTTGTTGCTCATAAAAACATCAACTACCACCAAAAACACCTGTATCACCTATACTAAAATATAAGTTTGAAAGCTTTGTTTACATTATGGTTAAGAAACTGAACAGCTAAAAAAACCCCTCTCATGACGCTCAAAACATTCTACTATTTACTTAGTAAAGAAAAAAATGTGCTTATGAGCTCGTAAGAATGAGAGAACAGAGCAAAACAAGAGCATGATTTAAATACAGAACTAAATCAAAGCTATTCTGAAGCTCAATTTCAGCCCATCAATGCAAATGTAAGGCAACAACTTGCCAGAGAACTCTGGCAAGAAACATTTTTTTTTTTCTTAAACTCTTCCTTTATTATCCCTAAGGGAGTCTACAAAGCAGTCAATTTGCCCTGTAAATGGCCAATGCAACAGTGATCACAGAAGTGTTTTCTACTCTTTACACCGTGACACTTTTTCTAATGTTCTCTGGAACACTCGCACAGAAGGTACATACAAATTAAGTTACGTATACATCAGGAAAAAAAAAAAATCTTTGTGAATTAAAATATGGCTTGCTTCTGAATCCACAATGAACAAACCATCACAAAAGGCTGGCCCTTGCTAACTGTTACGTATGTATGCGTGAGACACGTGTTGGTTGGATAACTAGCTCTTCCATTTTCATTCATTTATAAAGAACTTGCACAGCTTGAAGGCTTTCTATTACATCTAGCTTGAATTGTGTAAAGAAGAATTGTGTAAAGAGCTTGAAGATAGCAGAAAATGTAACCAGAAAAATCACTGAAACAAAGCAAAAATCTGAAACTCTTAAGCCAAATATAAAAATGACTTGAGCAACTCTTCTCAACAGATGAATTATCAAAAATTTGTAATTTTGCTGTACCTCTCTCATCTCCTCATCCAGCTTGCGTTGCTCCAGGGCCTCTTTCTCAGCTCGCTTGCGATGTTCTTTTTCAACCTTTTCATACTTTTTCCAGTATAGAAGCATCTCCTTGGTGAGACGACGTGCCCGAGGTAGAGTTTCCTTACAGTTTTTCTGGGCCTGGAGAGCAGCTCGACGTACCTCCCTCATGCACTGATGGGCAAGCTAAGGAAAAATAAGGTTTAGATACAGAAGAAATATGGGAAGATTTAAAGAAATCCACCATGTCATCATTTAATAACTGTCAAATCTGATCCTTTAAAAGATAAAACCTACGATGCTTTGCTCAGCTTTAGCACTTTTGAAATGAGGTGAGAGAATATCAACCTTCCAAAACCTCCTGAAATGCATACAGGAGATAGGACCTAAATCATTTTCAGTGGCTTGGTACTCTTTAGTATGCACTGGCGGGTAGCTCTTTGAAAGGATTCAGGAGGCCAGAGTTTAAGTCCTGCTTCTTGACTCATCTGTTCTAGATATTTTTCTGTGGCAACTCTGCGCTCTCACCGATTTAACCAACTGCAGCAGTGGCAACCAGTGTAACACTATTGTGTTGGTGTAATCCTATTCACATGCTAATACATTGGAAAATGTGGGAGTAACCCGTAGTTTTCCTAGCATCTCATAACAACATAATACTGTGTAATTTTTCATTCTGGAATAAATAAATTAAAGCTATTGTCATAATGTTCCAATAAATATTTGGCTGTGATGTTTGTGACAGTCTTTTTCTCTCCAGTAAAATTTGCACATGAATAATTCTGTCACACAGAAATTTCAAAAGATCAAACAAAACGAAAATTAAGAAAAAAAGGAAGAATCTCACAGCTTCTAAGCCTGCTGCTTCACTCACTTGCTAAAGTACAATTATGATAACGACAGAAACAATAATCATAGACTGTTTACCCAGACATCAAAAAGAAATCTCATCTCAGCTAGCTATGTATGAATACAAGAGGGAACCTACTACACGGAGCAAAATTTCTTAGACGCAGACATGCATACCCTATTTTTTGCATCCCTTTCTCAGATAATGTGCCCTTTCTCAATAATGTATACACAGAATGAAAGTTTACTACATCTTCTTGTCTCTGATGATTCTCAACCATATACTTCATTACTTTTTCATCAGTCATATGAGTCGGGCATCTGAGTGTAACATTTAAAAAATGCTCACAAAGCCATCAGTAAATGTTCCCAAAGCAAAGCCTTCTAGGTATAAACAATGAGATATCTCAGAGAAGATTTCAACGAGGAAATAAATTCTTTTGCAATGATTTAAGTGGAAAATCGTTCTACTTTAATCTCTGCTCCTATATATAATTATATAGATTAATACATTTTATTTTTTCAAGAGTACTGGCAAAGAAGTGGCCAAAAATTTCTAAAAGCTAGCGTATACTGAAGATTGATAGCATCAAAGATCAGTAAATTAAAAATATGCAAATTAAATCTTCTGAAGGTCAAAAGAACCTCATGGAAGAAGCTCATGTTTCCCCTTTCATCTACTGCTTATGAAATATGTTGCAATGATACATCTAAAAAATGAAAAACCTTAACTTATAAATTAGTTCCACATAGTGCTTTCTCCCATACTGCCCTGCTAATGTAAGCAGCACAGTAAGAAAAAAAGAAATATGAAGAGGTTACTGTTTAATTATTATATCCCAAACAAATAAAAGCTAAATAATGCTTACCTTTTTGCTGTTGGTTAGGAAGAGGTTGCGTGCTGAGGCTTTTTGCTTGAATGCCTATAAAAGAACATCTTAAAATCACTCTAAGAATAATGACTTCAAAATATTTTAAAAGATTATCCAGTCTTTAGAATTATATGTGCCAACTTCAGTGATATACTGTATAACTGAGTACATGTACTGTCAAAATTTTTGATCTCAACTGAAACAGTTTTCATCTTTCATAACTGAAGACAGAACCTAAACATTTTTCAACTTCAACAGGAAGTATGTTAAACATCTCCTTTTTCAGGATGATTTCTTTAATTACTGTTTTTGCAAAGCAGGGCTCTCCTATTATGATTGGGAAAAAAAATGATGCTTTCTAAAAGGTTAAGATTCATTTTCCTCATGGGATCAAAATTAGTCTTTTGAAAAAGGAAGGTATATCACACCGGGCATAGCCTCTGCTTGCTTTACAAGTTCATAAAGGATGATAAAGTCATCACCCACACTCAGTTTCCTAAAAATTCAAAGTGTGTTACTGCAGACTTCAAAAAGAAGGTCATACAATCCATGATCACCTCTCAGAGAACTAATGACAGTAACACAGCTCCCTATTTCAAATATGCCTGAAGGTCCTTCTGTAAAAGATCCAAATAATGCTTTCTCTAGGCAGCTTCTCAACTGTGAACTTTCAAAAATGGTCAGTACTGAAACACTCCTTGACCAACCTTGAGGCAAGACCTAGACACTGGGTTGCTCTACATTGCTATATTGCAAGGTGAATATCTAATGGAGTTCACTGTACTGTTCACAGAAAATATCTGGAGAGGCAAACAAAAGAATGGCAAAACACTACATGACCCACACAGATATCATTGGTGATAAGTGATCTGAATGACCCTTTGCTTAGGGATTACTGGGCATCCATTCAGCCGTTGAATTCCAAGAGAAAATCGTGCCTCACTTCACTCTGGTTTTCCACATATTAATACCTCACTAAGTTAATCTTCATTTCACTTTTTTCCCCAACATCCCTGATCTGGAGCCATGGGGCAAGCTCACCTTCGGCAACTCCTTTTTCACTATGCTAAGCCACACTTTCCGTCGACGGGCATTAAGTTGCTCAATGCTCATATGTTTTTTCTTGGACCCTGGTGGTGGAGTATCATGAGAAAACTTGGCAAAAACTTTGGTCTGGTGGTGATGGCGGTGTGGTGATTCCTCTGAAGAGAGCTCTTCATCCCGTCTCCTCTTTTTCTTTACTTTTTTCAACTTGCCTGCATGGTAACAATGATTTCAAAATTAGTTTCTTCTCCAGATTCGAGAAGCTTTTTTCTATTTTTTTTCCCCCCACATTTAGTCAGCTGCCTTTCCTAATTAAGCTGTGCTAGTTAATTTACATGTGGGAAAAAAAAAAAAAAGGAAAAAAACTCGAACAACTTATCCACGTCCACCAATTCTGGCACCATTTATTTATCATTCAAAATATTTCCTCAGTATTTGTAATTGAATTATTTTCTTTTTAATGAATACAGTGGAAAAGTTATAATCTTTTGTGCAAGGAAACATGACACAAAAGTTAAAAATATCTGTGAACTGGAATAGTGCTTCTTGCTCTGCGGCAAAATTCTACGTAAAAATACTTTAAGATAACAAGATCAGCATTTAATAGGTAAGTCTGAAACCAAACTCAGCACCGGTTGAGAGTGCAGCCTGTGCTACCACTGAAGATACCCACTTTCAGAAAGAACTACCAGATCCTGACATAGGATTAAAAACACTCTTTGAGAATATGCAAAGCTTTGGATGCTACAAGATTAGTGAAGAAGAAAATATACACAATTAAAAGAAGGTGCAGGAAGGAAGGAAGTTGCAGGAAGGAAGGAAGGTCAAAACAGTCTCCTTAAAACAGTTCAGGTTTTAAGTAGTTACACTGGAAAGAATTCATTTTACATTGACAGTTCACAACCTTCACTTTCTACTTCCTTACAGATTTATAGCTGCTGTCAGCTTGATCAAGGAAGGAAATTGTACTTCCTGGCAAAGACGCAACTGAGAAACTGCAGCTGAGAGGTTACAGAAGTTATTCTATTTTAATTCATATTGGAATTCAATTGCCAGTTCTCTCTCATTTCCAGAAAATAGTCTCACTCTATTGTTTCTTGTTCGCTAGAATCATGAATCCAGGATTAACTGTATCAGGTATTGAGTAATTTCTAGCGTTTTTCAAGGAGCTTTCACATTTTAAAAACTCTTGAGCAAATGGATCATCATATGCAATAGCATCTGTGGATTCTAAAATATTGCCAAGCAATGAAGCAGGCTACAAAGTGATTACGCTATAATGCTTCTAGATGCATTCTAGATCCAGAGGTCTGCAAAGAAACTCTAAACTCATGAACTCTAAAGTGACACTATTTTGTTCACCCTCACTTTCTAGAAACCACAAGAATAGCACAGTGTTTTCTGATAATTTGGCAGACTGAACATTAGCTTTGCATTTATCACCAAAAAGTTTTGAATATTTAAGTTTATTGGAAGGAGACGCTGAAGAAAATCAGTTAAAAACAGAAGATCAGTGATTTTACCTTTTATTTTTTTCTCTTCTTTGAACTTCTTTTTCTTGGGCCCTAGCAGGTGGCGCTGCTGCTCATAGTAAGGATCATGTGTGGAGAGCAATCCTGCACTGTAGTATTGATATTGCTGCAACTGAGGTGGATATAAATAGCATGATAATGGAAGACAGAAATAGCAGATAACGAAGCCAGCAAATAAACAAGTTCAGATCTTGACCATAAATAAGATATCAAAAAATGCTGTATGCAGCATTGCTACAAAGGATCATGAAGTGCCCAGAGTGAACCCAATGATTCAGAGGCATTCCCCAAAGCTCTACAGGGCAAACAAAACCCACCAAGTTACACAAAAGAGGCAGAGCAGGCAGCTGATCTTGCAGTTTCAAATCACATCACTCACTCTCTCAACATGTGGATGCTACCCAGCAGGAAGCATGGTACATATAGTGGTCCAGCTGAGGACTTCCTATTTGTTTTGCTTGCACTCCCATGCAACATATATGCTTTATTTATCATATCAGAGGATGCGAGAGGACTGGGTTAGACGAAAGGCATTTAAAGCCCTTCCATGGGAGCAAGTAACTTTAACTTTCAGTTATCAAGGAAAAGTACAGACACTCCAATATTTTTTTGCAGCTGTTAAAAAAGATATTTTCCAAGCGTTATTCAAATAAAATATTAAAGAACCATAAGCAAGTTCCACATAAAAAGGGAATTTTTTGAATTGTGGTCTCTTGAATTAACATTTTACAACTGAGGACACTGCTAAATTAATAAGATACCAGCATACAGAGTAAACTAGTAACAAAAAAAAAAAGTGTTTAGATAGATATGTTTCCCTCACCCTCTCTTCTAAACGTATACTACCGATGTGAAGCCACTCTGTATTTCCACTAAATATTATTTCTCAGCAGTCCAGAAATAAACATTGATGTAAAATCTAATAAAAACTCTAGCCTGTGTGAAAATTGGATATATGAATATTCTTGTAATGATGTAATATTTTATGAAGCTAACACAATGTGTGTTTACAATTTAATGAGTAAACAAGGAAATGATGTGGACAGAAGCAAAGACTTGGATAGGAAATTTCTATTTCTTCACTCTTCTGGGGAAATTTTTAAGGAACATAAGATAAAAAGGCAAATATACATTTCAGAAGCATCCTCTGATAGACAAATAGGATGATTTCCTTCACCTGAGTCTCACTTTCTGGTGAAATTAAACAGCAACAAAAATGTTGGCAAAATCCTTTACAATAAGGAATATATTGTTATAACAGCCCCAGAAACGTAGCCTGATACTAAGAAAAATGCAGAAATGTATCAGCAGAAATTTTCTTGCAAGGAAGAGAAAAAAATGAGAAAATGAAAAGAAAATCTAAAACAGAAAAGAGAGGTAAGAAAGAAAAACAGGAAGACGCAGAAAACCCAAAATATTCAGAAAAAAACAGCAGGAAGAAAACTAGGAACTCCCTTTCAATAAAATAAGCATCACCTTACTACTGCCACCAATGATTATGCAAGTGTATTGCTTTAGATTTAAATACCCAATTTTAGTCTTGAGTAGGGTAACTACTATCTACAGCATTTCACATACATTACACTGTTGTTGCATTCTTGCTACAGTGAATGGGCAGAGCACTGTAGAAACTATATATATACACACATGCACCAGTACTGCGTACGTAGCTTGAGAGATTTGTCAGCATAAGGGATCAACAACTTTCTAAACTGTATGTAATTAGTTAAATTACATTTGTCTTCAACTGATGCTAGACTTTTCTAGACTATGAAAAAACAGGATATTTTTCAGTCCACAAATATTACAACTTTTCGAGAAAAATCTAAGCGCGATCAAAAAAAAAGCATTTATCAAGAAAATACAAACAATCTGGATATTTACCTCTTTGTCTTTGCTATATTTACTTTGATGCAATTTCTTATATTTGTGTAATCGCAGCATATTGTGCAGCTCCTCCCTTGAAAGAGAAAATTCTTCTTCCTCCTCTCCATCCTCATCACTTGGTGAATCTGTATCACTGGAGTCATCACTCAGAAGGATGCTCTGAAAAGAACAAATAAAGACTATTTTAACAATCCCAAGCCCTATATCAAAATGTTTATTTAAGCAGAATATTTGAGCCTTCATGACACCTTAGCATTTACAATGTGTCTCCCATCTGAAATGTTCTAAGTATCAAACAGTTTTCTGAGATACAGTACTGTATAGCAGTTAACCTAATATAGGTATTTTCTGGTGGCTGGGGAGGTACTTCTCTTTCAGTTTTGTATACTAAAACTGATTGCCAAGAGGTCAGACAAGAGCCAGAACTGATGCATGGCATACAGCTGGAAACGGGAGACCAACAGAAGAAATAATGCGAAAGGGGGAGGAAAGTGCATATAATCATGTATCACAAAATTCCCCTTCTTGTACCCTGGTCTTTTTTATTACTAAAAAAAAAAAAAAAAAAACACTTGGGGGGCCACAGGGAGCCAAAATGTTTTCTTCAAAAGAATTTAATTTCACCTAGAGAAGACAAAATTACAATGAAGATGCAAAGTTGGATAAAACCATTATTCCATTTTGTCCTTCCTTCCTCATTGGACCTCATGTTGAGTTCAGCTTAGAAACAAATATTTACCTGAGTCCTGTATGTCCATGTAATATATTTTTAATAATAGTTCATTTTATTTGTAAAGTGTAGTAAAACTACTTCAAGTTTCTGAACGTATACTCATCATGAAACTTAACTAAAATGTAGCTGCTCACAAAACAGAAAAGACTACTGTCCATTTTGTTACATGATGGAAATGAAAGCCACAAATCTACAGAGACTATAATTTTATCTTGTTCTTTGCAAGACCTAATACAATATTTACTATCCACTGTCACATACTCTTTCTTTCCCTTTTCAATATGAGGCCTCTGCAGAACACTCTTTTTAGTAGGTGTTTTTTGTATCTTTTGATACAAAAGCAATCCTTTATTAGCAAGGGTTGCTAGTTACATTTACAGAAGAGGAGAGGGAAAAAAAGGTGGAGTAAAGAGTTCAACATAGGGCAGGAAAAAAGAATTCTTTTGGAATCCTTTTCAGTGACCTACAAAATATTACATCACTATAGCTGCTTGTACATTTTTTTCCATGTGAGATTTTGCATCAGTTAAAATGACACCACATCTTCCTTCAGGTAGCTCTTAAACATGTAGGTGTGTGCATAGATGAGCATGTAGGTGCTCTTTCTAGGTTCTCAGTGGTAAATATAAAATAAAGAACTATGGAAATAATCATAAAAAACTTACTGTGTTTGAAAACTATATTTGCGGTAACACTTTGACCAGAGCTAATTTTTTTTGTTGTTGCTGCTGTCTCTTTTCTTAAACATTTGGATCTTCATGACTCACAAGGGATGACAACATGGAACTACTCGTTTACCACCATCTGAAGGGTATTACTGAGGGTCTACTCACATATTAAATAACTGCTACATTTCTTCCCAACAGCTACATTTCTTCCCAATATTCTTACCTTCAGCCATTTTCTGCTTTTCTTCAATTTGGAAAAGTTATACAAATTTCCCTTTTCAGACTTTGGTTCTGTTCAGAGGAAAAAAAAAATACATACAATTTTCTTCAGAAATAACATTTTTCCCACCTTATCCCACAATAAGCAGAGATTCAACCTGCTGTGTGTCTACCTGGCTGCAATACTCCATTCAGGGAATGGGTGTTCAGCATCCCGGAATTTCCTGCTCCAGAAGACTCCCCAAGAAAAGAGTTTGGAGGTTCTTCCTTAACTTGCATCAGGGGATCCCCGGACTGAGGCAGCAAAGGATTGTCATCCAGCCCATCTTCACTTTCGTCGCTGCAATAAGATACGTAATATGTTCAAAATGAGAGGGAAACATTCAAAAGAGAAGATTTTGATGATACTTTCTTACACGTGGTCATTTTTCTAAGGTCGCAGAGAATTTAGAAGGTCGCAGGCATAATCACACACTTTGGAAATACTGCTGGTAATATCTTCCTGGTAAGCCCTTTCAGTGGCAGTTAAAAATAAAGCCAGTCTGGCTATGCTATCAACCCACATCCTCAGCCTCTAACAAGGCACTTAACTTGAGAAGTCTGCACTAAGCAATAAACTGTAGCCTTGAGTCAAACCAAAGCATAGTATTGCCAGTCTCAACACTACTGTATATATAATGTACAGCACACACTTTTTTTTTGTATTCATCTTATTGTGTGCCTGTAATATACCCTTTATCATTACCATCCAGTTTTCAGTTTTACAACTCTACCATTTCAAAACTTAAATGAAACTGAAAGTAAATTGTTTCAGGGTAGAAACTTAGCCTCCATGACTCATTTCTCAATGGCAGAACTTTCTTTCTTCTACATAAATTCTGCATCTTACAATGGCGTTTGCATTTCACTTACAGTTATGTGCCAGTTCCATGAAAGATCAACTCAATGCTTGTTCATCCTGCTTTTTGCAGATGAAGAAACTTCTGGCCACTGAACTATATAAAACAGCTTTAGAAGACTGCGCTAATTTGCATTCAGGCTAGCAACATTCAGAAATATCAACATGAGGTAAGAGAAGGACCAGTACAAAATCTTTACAGAAACAGATTTTATAGTGGACAAGTCATTTTTAAACCCTTACTAGATTGCTGCCTTGAAACAATGCTAAAAATATGCTCGTCTTTCTTTATTCCCAACTAAAAGCAGAGAGCTTTGGGTACCTAGATATACTCCTGTTGAAGATGGCAGAGGTCTGTCGCAGGAACTGATCCAACCGCAGGGCTTTCTCCAGGTATTGCAGATAAAGGGGCTTTGCCAGCTCTGAGCAGCTGCCATCCTCCCTGGTGCCCAGCTCTGAGGCCATAGAACAAACTTCTCTTCATGCACAGATGCCTCCAAATGCACAGCTGTTAACAAGAAATACCACTACCATCACCACCTTAGAAAAGGAAGAAGTAGGTGAACAGACAATACCCACTGCCTGTATTTTAAATGTCCAAGTCCTAAATAGTTCACAGAACACATGATCAAAGAAGTCCCTGTCCACAAGCTTTGGTTTGCAGTTAATCGTATGTTGAACAAACAGAAATGCACATCAAAACTTCCACCATAATATTAATGTAGCCGAAAATCAGATTTTTAGTCTTCTCTTTGCAATGGATTTTGAATGGAACAAGCACTGCACTGATCTAGTTTCATAATCCAAATAATTTGCTTTAGCAAACAATGATGTAGAAACAAAAAGTACAATGAATCCAGTCCCTGAACATCAAAAATAAACTTTTATCACTATTAAAAATAACATTCTTAATAATGAGGGCAACCACGTGTCATGTAAAACAAACACATGTAATTGATTATTTTTAGCTTGAAACATATATATAGATTTACTCCAAATAGAACACTGAAAATATCAGATGTTTTTACAATTAAATCCACAGCTTAGTTTGTACAGCCCTTAGACTCTGTAGAGCCTAAGACCCTTCCTTTATTCAAAAGCAGTGCTACTCTCACGGTACTCAGAAATAGCTACCTGCTGCACCAGCAAGCTACAAATACTTGGCCAAAAACAAAGAAGTTCCTAGTGAAAATTCAGCTATCAATATTAATGAAAACAAGCAATAATTTGCAATTTATTATATGGTTTTTCCAATACATTATTTTAATACAAATTTTAAACACATCATATTAGCTTTCTATAATTTAAATAATAAAAAAATGTCTTTCTGATTTTTATCTTCACTTGCCCTTGGGATTTGATTCTCAAAAAAAGAAAAAACAACCCAGCACATTTGCACAAAGTTACCAAAACATTCTAATGCTCTGTCAACTACACTTCTGTTTTTCTTTCATTACAAAAGATGTCCTGATGATTAAGAGTAAGAGTGGAAAAGATAATGTTAAATACATTTATTTCCAAATTCAAAACTGCTACTGTAAAAATGAAAGTGCTGCCAATGATCTAAGTAGGATAATAGTTACTAATGAATGAAGGTTCTTAGCTTAGGCTTTTGTCTCTGCTGGATGACAAAAATAAAAACCATCGGCTTTTGAAAGATTTATTAGACTACCCTGTTCTTAAGTGTTCTTCTGGTTTGTATCTAATTTCTAAAATAACAGAAAATCTGAAGCCAACTTCACACTCTCATTTACTCCAAAGCTTTTTATATATATTAAATTATTGAACTGTTTCAAGCTTATACATGCAAAGACATAAAATAAGCTTTAAGGTCTTCAGATTGCTGTCTATGCATACACTCATCACTAGCTTTTGCCAAGTTTCTTACTCTTGAAAACTACAAAGCAGTTTCAGAATTCCTGAAATTACAGAAAGTCAAGATTAACTAACTACTACCTTGAGCCTAAGAGCTGTGGTTGAACAGGAGCCCACTGTTTTTTTTTTTTTTTTTAATGAAAAAATACAGAAGGAATATCCATTCATCCATCCATAAGAAACAACAGCAGCCTGTAAGTTTTAGATATCATTAACCATCATTTGAAAATGAATTTTAGACTGAAGTTGTCGAGGTTCAATTTTCTATATGCTAGATCTTCTTACACCTGACAGAAATAGAATGAATGACCTCTGTTATGAAATACCTGTTTCCAGCAGAGGTTATCCGCCAGAACAAAGCACCAGGAAGGCTTCCCTATGAAAAGGGGATTAAGACTTGTGTTTTCCAAGCCTTTATTTATTTATGAGGCTTTCATCTTGTGTTTTATTCCCTAACACTCATCTCTAAAAAAAACAAAATTCAAAGACTGCCTTCCAAGCCACAGCACCACAAGGAAAGTAATGAGATTAGGAAAAGAGAGGAAGTGTTAATCTAGTGCCCCCACAGAAGAAATCATAAGTGGGGTGGAAGAGGGGGGCGGAAATAATACTGGACATTAAGAAAGTGGTTCTCTAAGATCACCATTAAAAATGACAAAGAGGCCTGATACATTCCTCATATCAAACCAGAAACAAAACATGGTGACCCCTTCTACAACTGCATTTCAAAGTGTATCCCTAAACAAGAAATAGCATGTGTTACATAACTATCATATTACTCTAGTCTCCCAGCCAAAGCGTCATGCACAAATACGATGCTTTACAGTTTTGCTCAGAACTTCTTTGAACTGCCTGCCCTTTGCAGGAGAGCTCCTTCCGAAAAGTGGGCATAGGGCAAGGCTGCTTGTCCTTGAGGCGCTGCAGAAGAGACCTGCCTGAGGGGGCACTAAGCAACGTGGCCTCCTTTGGCTCCCCTGCTGCTGTGAAAGCTAACAGGTTTGCCAGGCACTTTTGCACTCCACCATATGTACAAGCCCAACAGGAAAGATAAAAGGAAAATACATTCAATAAATTTAATATCAACTTCTTAATTACAAGACAGCAAGCAGGCTGTAGGCAGAACAAACACAGTCAGATTCCTGGTCTAAACTGATTAACTGCAGACTTTCCGAGCTGCTCAGATGTGGCTGCCCAAGGGCTGCTCCAGGCCGGCGCTGCTGCCCGCCTGGCCCGTGTGACACCAGCTCAGCGCAGAGGCACCGCAGGGAGACACCCAGCAGAACACGCAAGGCAAGATGCACCTACGAGAAGATGATACCTTCAGATATGATGGCTAACTAGAAGATTAAGGCATTTCCTCTGGAGTGGCTCATTCCTATAGCACTGAGTTCCCAGGTGTCTACAAAAGCCAGCAATGACTGCGAGAACAGCAAAAAGTGAGTTTTCATTCAGTATTTTGATACATTAAATTCCTTTTGTCTACTACAAGATGTGCCAAATACCTGACTCATACACACTTTTAGCAAATAATTACGTTCATATGTATTATTTCTCAGATCAGGAAACCTCACAAAGTCCTTGTGCTTGCATAGTGTAAGTAATTTATACTCTACCCAAATAAAAAGTGGAAACTTCTGCCTGTTTTCCACTGAATTTTCCCGAGGCTCCCAGAGCTCAACAATAGCCTTAAATGTAAAAACAATGTCCAAAACAAATTTAGTAAAAGTGTTATACGGGTATAGAGAACACTTCAACCCTTGATTCAGCCATTTCTTTACTCATATACCACCAGTTGCACAGTGCTTATGCTGATCAAAATAGTAACAAAGAAAGCTCACCGATAGCTATCTTGCTTTCTACTCTTTTGCTCCCATTATACCTTTTAAGAAAGAAGGATTTCCAATGGCTAAAACTGCCCAAACAAGATACACACAACAGCCTGGTCCACTGCAGTAAGTAAAAGGGTCCAGGAAATCAAAGACATCATCTCAGAGGATTTAAATGGCAATGACATTTGCCCCACTTTTCTTTGCCATCTTCGATGCAAACCTACTGCGTTGACTGCTTAGTTTAAGGAGGACTGTAGAAATACTGTTTTTTCAAAAGGTTTTTAATTATTGGAAGTAATGTTTAGATAATCACTTTACAGATAGTAAAATGACTGGATACTACCGAGCAATAGTTCAGCTATCATCACTTCCTTACTAACCTGCTTTTGTATCACACTAAGTTTCAGTAGCCAGTTGGGTAGAGTTGCTTGCCCCCTCCCCCCCTCTCTCTCTCCTTCCCTGGAGTAGCAACGGGTTAGGAATCAGCACTGGGATGTAAATAGCTGGAGTACTAGGTGGCAGGCTGGCACCTCCAGTTGCTTAACATTTATGCTCAAGCATAAACTCCCACAGATACTAACTGTATCATGAGGCCCTTTAAATTATTAAAGGAACAGGTAAAACACTGCCAGAGGTCAGCTAAGGGCTTCATATAAATGACCTTCAGACCTTTAAAATGATCTACTCTACAGCTCTAAGCTCATTTTCAAAGTCTTTCCCGTTCTGTTTTAAATCACTTTGCTAAGTTAAACCCTAAGGAAGGCTGAGGTTTTTTTTTATTGTTGTTTATTTTTCCTGTCAGTTCACTACAATGTGTAGCCAGTAAACAAACACTCAGCTTCAGAGAAGGCTCCTGCAAGGACATCTTCACAAAGCAGAGCTATGTTTTACAACAAGGTTTCCAAATTTTTTGCCCACTGACCCTGCAACAACCAAACAGCAAACGCTGCTTTCATGAGGCAGCTGAGCTTTCAAAGCAAACCCTCCTAGTTTTAACAAACACCTGCTTCTGAAGGGAAGTATCAGTATCAACAGCATCAACCTAAAAGGGCAGCCCCACAAGCAGCAGCCCCCCAACTCAGAGCTCCTGCCCAGCCATGTGCTTTGTAAGGCTGCTTCAAACAGGACTTCTCCTGCAAGAATCTCTCCTTTTTAGCTGCCCCACACCCCTTTGCTCAGTGGCTTTACTACACCTCAGGCCAGGCCTATTTTTTCTCCTCTTTGAACCTAAGGATGACAACAGCCATTAGAATAAATAACAACACCCTAATGTGGGGCATGCAGGAAAAAGTAAGCCACCAGAGAGCAGTAGGGGCTGAGGTACCAGCTAATCTGCACTACCTGTTTGTAGACAAATTAAGAGGCAAACTAGTTCTCTCACCACATGCTAGCAGTACACGCACTCACATACTCAGTGTTATCAGTTAGCAGGAGAACACAGTTACTTCACAAACTATTTCAGAGAAAAAAAACTTTAAAAAGGACAATTTCTTAGCTCTTCTCATTTTAATTTTTGTAAGAACCCCAACAGAAAATTTAAGTGGACAAAAAGTTGAAATCCAGTGTACATCGGGAAAATATGCATCTCTCATGCCTGTTTCCATCACTAGAAGCCTTACGTGTACAGCAGAATTAAGAACTGAAGTAATGAGAGTGAGAACATAACCTGCTACAGGATTTTAAGTTCCCTCATCATTTTAGC
The DNA here is from genome assembly GCA_013389825.1 of Crypturellus undulatus. Classification (NCBI taxonomy): domain Eukaryota; kingdom Metazoa; phylum Chordata; class Aves; order Tinamiformes; family Tinamidae; genus Crypturellus; species Crypturellus undulatus. Next base: position 944,321 of record VWPW01026718.1, read on the forward strand.
AGATTTCTATGTTTTTATTTTTTCACTGGACTTTTCATGCATTGTATTTTTGATACCAACTTGTCAAGAGATATTTTCCAAGCTAATAAGAACACTCAAGATACTTTTCTTTCTTGAAGAAGTCCAAAACTGAGCCACATAACTCTTAACAAAATAACAGTGCAAGAATTAGCCACAGTAGTAGTAACATTCCCAAGATAACCTTGACACTGAAACATATACATAATAAATATTTATATAGAAAACTCAGAAAACTTGCATCAAGCAGTAGCATTAATTTTTGACACCTCTCCTTCTCCCCCCCAATTTTTTGTGGGCAAAATCTCTAATGAACAACTGTGATGGTACCAAAGGGTTTTAATTGCCATTTCACTTGGAGAATTATATACTCAACTTCCCTCACACCTGCCTTGTGTCTTGTCTTGATAAGCATATAGTTAAAATGACAACCCTTTTCTGCAGTGCACTACATGCTGGGTCTTAAATACAAAGGCAATGACCATTTTTTTTAGTTTTTATATGGCAGGAAAATTTGTAAACAAAATTTTGATATATAAGAGATAATTATTATTAAAAATAGGTTTAAAAAGTAAAAAAAGTTTTTAAAAAAGGTAAAAAAATGTAAAAAAGATATTTCATACGAACTTAAAGCCCTTGGTTCCATTAAATTCAAGTTGATGAATAAACACATATATATTATATATATATATATATATAAAAAAAACTGAAGAACAAGCTTCCATTTTCTCAATTTGAAGGGAAAAAAAAAGTATTTTTAATTGCATTTAATTACAACTGAAATCCTGATGAAATTCAGTTAAAACTAGATACTAGCCTACATGCAGCTCTTTGCCATTGTGGTAGTGTTTCATATTGTTTTCCAAGGAATGAGGCAGCATTTCATTGATCTCGCTTCCCCCTTTTAATAGCTTTTAAATACAGAGGTGTAGAGCCAGTGGACACCAGCTTTGGGCTAACTGTAGAAGCAGCAGTTGCAGATGGGGCTCAGTACATTATATACATACATATATATATATATATATATATATATATATATATATATATATATATATATATATATGTATATATATATATATATGTATATATATATATATATGTATATATATATATATATACACACACACACATGCACACACACACATATACACACACATACAAAAAAAAGCTACAGAGCTCTACATAAATTTTATTAGCAGTAGGTAGGTAGTGAATCATGGAATACCTTAAAAGGTGGGTCATGTAGCCACCACACACAGAAGCTGGGAAGCCGCAGCAGCTGAGCTGCCGTGTTTAAACCCCCACAGAAGGGAGGAGAAATGATGAGGCCAAGCGCTGGGACGGGGCAGCCGCGGGACCGGAGGCCGCGTCCCCACATTAGGAGTCACCCAGAGGCAGGAGCGGTTGCCCCGAGACACGGCCAGGGCCTCGCTCCTCCTCCTCTCCCTGCCCGCACCCAGCACGAGCTGCTTCTGGCTGGGCCTTTCCTTCCCCCTACGCACAAAAAGGGAACCATGTGCGAGGGGAGCCCAAGAGGCCCAGCCTGGCTCTCGCCACCCAGACCACACACAACTCAGCTTGTCAAGCAGTTTGCTCTAGCTGCGGGATTTACAGTTTATTTATTACATTTATACTCGCATGGAACCAAACTCGCTAATCTAAATAGCCATGAAATGCAAGTCAGTATTTTAAGCAACCTTAAGATACACATGCAAGAGAGGGGCTAGAAGTCCAGAATTAAAGGAATCATTCTTAGAAGTTGGAGAACGATTCAAGTTATGGCCCTATTTCTTACGCTTTTCCCTATCTGCTCTGTACTTCATCGATCCCAGGCTATGACAACACACTCACATACACACACATTAAGAGAATGACGGCCAAATAACATCAAGTTGAGTTTTGGTGATGAACAGGCATATTAGGTGTGTTGCGTAAATCCCACAGACCCAATTATCTGCATGCCAAACGAGGAGTACAAGTCCAATAACACACACAGGGTGTTTCACTGTGGGAGAAAGGGACCTCACTTGCGCCATCGTGTAAGCACAAAGGTAAAAATAACCTGAAGAAATTGGTCACTACCTCACAGAACACCACAAAGTGAAAAAGGTTGATTATTAATGTGTGCAGCAACACTGCTGAGATGCATATTTACCACAGAGCAACAGCAACGAGGTTAAAAAACAAACGAATAAAAAAATTAATAATAAGAGCACCGCGTTAAATAATTATTAATGAAGAGGAACGCTGGCAAGTGCCGTTCGCAATGACCGGGCCGGGCTCTGCCCCGCGGCCCCGGCGCGGCTCCCCCGCGCGCGCCACGTTTCGTGCCCCACAGCCCGGGGCGGCCCCGGCGGGGACAGCGGCGCCA
>VWPW01026718.1:947879-985620 GCA_013389825.1 Crypturellus undulatus
GCGGGCGGCGGCGGCGGCCCCGGTTTGTGCCTCGCGCGGCCCCGCTCGGCCCGCGCAGCGCAGGGGGAGGAGGCCCGGGCCCCTCCGCATCTCCGTCGGGCGCCACGAGACAGTGAGGGGGAAACGTTCAAGGTGAACCTGCCTCAACCCCGCTTTATTTGTATCAGCAGAGACAAAGGAACTCCACAGTTTCATTACAAAACATAGCAAGTGTTAAAAAAAGATAGCGCACAGACAAAGAACCACCTCAAGAATTTTTGCTACCACTCCCAGTGAGCAAGTTTTTACCTCTAGTTTCAAATAAAGATCTACTTAAATAGTGCTGGTTTAGTACTTAAGAAAAAAAAAAAGTAACTCTTCCCCAGCCCTACTAAAGACAAAATATGCAGACGTAGCAGGAGCACACAATACGCAGTTAAATAAGAAAGCAGTGGCCCGTGCTCAGACACACAGACTTCATCTTCCCCTTGCAGCCTGGCTTATCTTCACATCTGCAGCTGGTGTCCAAGTGGTTCCTGCTCTGCAAGCTGCTGACAGTGACCACTACCTGCTCTCCGCGCCACTGGTGCTCACAGTTGCCTTAACCACAACCCTGAGAGCCTTCACAGTAAGTGCTCTCCACTTTTCGAAGTATTTTAACTCCCACACACCCATTTTTTAAACATATTTAAATATATGTATATAGATTCAGAATTTCAAAGACCAAAATTCTCCAGTGCTGTTCTTCTAAGTCAAGATACAGTAATGTGTTAAAAATGTTCCCAGACGCAGACAGGGTCTGCCTTGATTTGCCACTGTAGTAGTATAGTACTCTGAGTTGAAAGGGATAGCAGGCATGCGTATGTCTATACCCCATCAGTGCTACAGCTTATCTACATTAGGTTCATACAGCAGTCCTGGAAGCAATCATGGAAGTGGCATTTTGGGCAGAAAACTTTTTATCACTATAGCCTAAGCTAACTCCCTAAGCATGGCAGAAGTGTTCTTAATTAGTATGACACTGTTTTTTGCAAGCATTGTTCTTCCACACCGTGCCATCTTTTTCCTCTAGCATAGCAAGGAGAGCCATGCAAAGAGATATATCTGTATGAACCAAGCCCCCATGCATTGACCAGACATTTTTAATTTTTCCAAGTAAATCCCTCAAGTAAATTTCATATTTAATCTCAAGGAACAGGCCTCTTGCAAACTCTGCCAACATACTTGGGTCAGGCAAGAGCTTCATATACCTGCAACAGGTGACAACAAAAGGATTAATACATTGAGATGCTGATCTGGTAACACCAGCAAGAAAAAGTAAAGTCCCCATTTTAATACCAAAAAAAGAGAAAAGCTCTAATTTTCTTGGATGAATTGGTGCAGGCACCTGATATCAGAAGATGGAAGGAGAAACTGAGCTAAATGCTGAGGCATCTTTACTACTTTTTTAGTGGAACTGGGAAGACTCCTTCAGTGATCGCTTCTGCTACAAGGCAGTGCTCTCCAAACCTTGGCAACATGGCAAGACAGAAAGGGTAGCTATAAACCTGAAATAAATCTTGAAAAGGAAAGCCAGACACAGGAAGAATTGGTTTAGAATTAGAGAGACTATAATTATTCCTCTCCAACCATAGGTTTACCTGTCCTTTTAAGAACAGGGGCTTTCGTCTAAGGCTTTTGAAGGGGCTGTACAGACCCTTCCGTTCATTAGGGTGCCATAAGATACACAGTCTGCACTCACCATGTCACCTTCATCAGAAAGAATTTTTACGGTCAGTCTGAGATTGAGTAGAGTCAAGGTTCTCCCACAAATTTACCACTGTGGTTTTGATTTTCATGTTTTCCTTGACAAAATCAAGCTGGATCATAGAAGGATGTAGTTTGAGATGGCTCTCTATTTGTGAGAAGGTAGTCCCTATCATCTCTGTGGCTTCCATCCTTCTGTGCATCTTTTTTCTCTTTTAATTTCATGGTTGGTCTGATCAAAAGACCATTCTTGTTTATTTTGTAGTCTTCCATTGCTTTCTTCCTCCGTAGCTTCTGTAAGTCTGTCAGCTGAAGCAGCTCTTCTGGGAGCTCCATGCAAGTGGGCTAATAAGGAGAAAGAAGAGAAATCAAAACAAGACTCAACACATATTCTACTTTTATTGGTACCAAATAAGAGTTCCCTCTGTAATTAACATGTGGAACAAAATAAAGACCTGCAATTCTCCACTTGACTGTGAAATTCAGCAAATACCTGCTTAATATCCACTCTTGAAGAGGAAAAGGTCCCCTCACAACATATACACATACACGCTATCTTAAAGGCAACCCAAAGTGAAAAATAAACTTACATTTCTTGTTCACTACTTTAAAATTAAGAACTTTAAGAGTTAAGTAATACTTTGCATATAGGGTCTAGGTTTCTCCCAAGAGACCTTTTGCACTATTTGTTACAGCCCCTACAAGAGTGATGACCAGTTAATATTTTCTTGTAGGAGCAACTGCAAAGACAAAGCTCTTCTGATTTTTCTCTTAAGCAATGTTATTTCTATGCCATAGGTGAAAAAGTTCCTCATGTGGGAAAAGTCAGTTATGTGGCTAAATCAATGGCACAGATGCTCCGTAAAAGGTGAAATGCACCCGAGCAGTGTAGGGGACTGCTGAAAGCATTATATTCAAGAATTTGCTTTGTAAAAAGGATCACATTGCTCATTGCCTTTCTAGAATCTGTAGGAACAGTTGTATTGGCTGTAGTAAGGGGAATAGCTTATAAATAATAATAATAAAAACAAAAAAAGCAAGAATCAGTCAGGCAAATGTTAAACCCTGAACAGGCAGAATGGACACAAGTTCTAGGCAATATCCTCACAACACAGAATAAGCATCTCCAGCAAAGAATACCAAAAAGGGCAAAAGGAGACTTGCAGGAATACAAATAGAGGAAAAGTATATTAAGTATCATTAAAAAAAAAAAAAATACACTTTTTTTTCAAGCAATAGAAAATGTCAGCGAACCTGAAGGGCCAACTGATGACTGGAATATAAAGCAGGCACATGAAAACCCTTCCATATTTTCCCTTGTGTTCACTATGAAGAAACTTTATGAAAGCCATGATAGCTTCCTCAAGGCATCATGTCTGTATTTTTCACTAATTCTGTTCTTAGTGTTTCTACCACTATACCCATTCACACATCTGACTTACCAGCTTGTAGCTTCCTATATCTTCCCCTGAAGCTTCTTTAAGCACTTATCAGAGGAATACCAGAGCAGGGAGGGGGAAAACCACACACAAGGAAGAACTTGAAAATATCTTGCCTTCAGTCTTGTTTAGCCAGGAGAATTTACATTTAGCATCTTAATTGCCATAGTATATCCTATAGTGAGAGGTAAGCAGTGCTCTACCACTTAAAGCTTAGTTGCATTTATGTTCCTTCATATCGATCAATAGGCATTATGTGCTGCACTGAATCACTTGCTGATTTGAATAATCTGTCTCAGGCAAGCAAACATTTAGCCATAAAAAGGAATTTATGCCATTGCATGGCATGAGCATGAAACTGGTACCCTAGCCAGCAGTGCAGCTTGTCTGCTGCAGCCTTACGTGAAGCACATGGGTAGGTCACTCTGCTGCACAGGGTACTGCTGACAAGCAGCTCCCCTATGGTACCACAGATCTGCTTGTCATCACTCTAACCAGAAAATATTGCATTTCTAAGAGGAGATTTGCTCTTTTACAGTGAAAAGTAACCAAGCCACTTTCACTTTAAATCCAAGTTGCACACATTCAAATGCAGCTGCATTTTCAAGGACTTGGTTAGGTAACTTGCAGGTACTACTACCAGGTGCTACTCTTGCAAAGATGGGTGTCATACATAATTTATAAAAATTCGAAGTTTCGTATATGCAGTTCATATATGCTCTAACATACCATTTGCACAAAATACTGGATTGTTGCCCTGAGTTTATTGCTGTGAAAACTGTTAATCCATCTCCATTTCTACCAGCTTACCACAGGCTCTGATAATTTAGGATTTTACATCCCTCTATTTATGAAAATCTGCCTTAAATAAAGGGGAAACAAAGTGCAGGCTTTGTTGAAATAAGCTAAAATTCCCCCCTGCCCCATCAATATTCATGCTTTTTCTCCTTCCTCAAGAGAAAAAAAAGACAAAACTATACATAGATACATAAAACTAGGTAGAAGTCTGAAATTAGGGGCTCCAGAGTATAACCCAAAGCCTTGCAATACTTTGAACCCCAGCAGGGGTTCTGCATTGAGCCAGAAAGTGCTATTTGCATCGGAAGACAAATTGCAGAGCCTGGGCAGCCAGAACCCAAGGGAGGCTGGTGACAGTTACATTCATCAGCCTTTTTCACACCAGTCTTTCTGCAGCTTTTATTGGATGCTGGTGCCTATGAAGTCCATAAAGGCAACTGAGCACACTTGGCTCTTCTTCCACAATTGTGCACATTCACTTTTCCTTGCTCCTATTTCAGAAAATATGAGGAGGACTGGGCAGATCTGCTCCTGGAGGCAGAAACCCACAATTAGACAGAAGGAAGCAGGTAACTCCAAAGGGGTAAGTTGTTCCACATTATTGGTCATTAGTAGTACAGTAGCACTGTACAGTACATTGTACAGTAGCACTGTACAATGAAAGATGACACTGTTTCCACCATAGCAGGCCAGCCAAAGCCTCATTTTCACCAAGTATATCCTGATGCGATTGCTACATACAATAGCCATTGACCTGATGAACTTTGCATAGGACAGTGACTCAACAAAGAATAGGAGGATGCTCCTGTGTTAGTCTAAGATGAAGATCAATCTTGTAGCCCCTGGCCCAGCAGCTGAGGTTCAACATGTAATACTCAAAGGTGAAAAGGTGTACGGATGTGTATTTCACCTAGCTTCGGCACTTCATTGTAATGGAATCACATGAGGGAAACTACCTGTGTACTTGTCTTGCAAGAATGGTTTCTGCAGGAGTGCTGTAAGCTTCCATAATTTCCTCCAAAGTTGGAAGAAAGGGAAAAGGAAGAGAGCACATTGCTGTGCAACACGATGTCACTCACTAAGAGCAGCAGGGGCCACAGGAGGCAGCACCAGAGCAGGCCTGGGAAGCCTCATTTTGGCCATTGTTCTAATGGGGTATCAAGAGCTCAGGCAGCTCTGCAGGCCAGCAGCACAGCCCATGACACCTCCACAGAACTGAGCTTCCCCTTGGCAAACGGATGAAACCTGCTCTTCTGATCAGAGAGTACAATCCAAAAACAAAGCAGAAGCCCCAAAGAGGCTTCTCCTTACCTGGAGTGGCAGAGATCAGTCACTTTGGAAACATTCAGGGTCAGATTAATTCCCTGGCTAATCTATTTTACAGAGTAAGTAGATTTGCACAAGGATTGGCTTCAGCAACTATTAACCTGAGATCACTTTAAAAAAGTCTTTTACAAACAGTTTAATGCAAAGCAGAATTACTTGTATTCTACTTTAACACTGTCCTTCTTCCTTGTGTCCTCCTATTTTTGCATACATTTTATATTGTTATTCATAGTCTGTGGGGGAAAAATGAGCCTGACATCTGAATTCTCAATCTTCTTTCTTGGCAGCTCTCCTTTTAACTGAAAAGGTTTTCAGATACAATCCCTTCCTTTTGTGAAGCAGCAATGACCTCTTGTGGTTATCTAAATTAATCTCCTCTTAAATCCTCAATGCTGTGATTTATTGCCAGTGAGTAATTCCCAGAGGTTTCAGTCTGTGTTTGAATACTTGGTCAAACTGAGGCAGAGAAATAGCTTTTCTTGAAGATAGAAAAAGTGAAGTCTAAAACATTCCAATATGTTTGCAATTGCATAAACATGAAGCGGTGACATGATCCAAGCAAAATTTCTTCAGTCTCCTCATAGCGAATGAACATGTCTGATCATTCACCTTCCATGCAATTTTAATGCTAGCAATACTTAAAAGTTATTACAACACCTTGCTAAATTTATTCACTGAACAGGAGACAGAAAAAGACCAGCCACTGCCTGTCCTGGATAGCATGGAACTGTTATTTCCATCAGGGCAGGAAGTCAAGTTCCTTTACTAAAAATACTATCTCTCTTAAAAATGGACAGCAGCATTTACCACACAACAGCTACTCCAAGACATCTGGATATGCATTTATAAGATAGGACTATTGGTTCTATGTAACCAAGAGGTTTTTTTTTTTTTTTTTTTAAGATAACTCATGAGAGAACAAGTTAGGAAGATATTATAACTCTAGAGGTGCTTTTACCAAAAAAAGAGTCAGCAAAAGGCAATGTATTGCTCAGAAACAGTTATGTACATAAAACATCACTAAAAATCACAGCATTTAAAAAGTATTTTGGGGCCTAGGAGCTCAAAAGCAAACCCCATTAGCTTCAGATATTAACACTCTACAGTTGCCTGCCCCTCTCCATAGCCTTTTACACAGGCCCTGCTGATCTCGGAGGTTTAGTCTCAAAACAGAGCCAAGAGAAGGTACATGTGCCTGTGCCTCAAAAGCTGCAGCTCCACATCCACGGTATTAGCCTGGGGTAGGTTTGTGTACATAGAGCAAGCTGGACCGAAGTTATGCAGACATAGAGACAACGGCCTTCGCTCATGCACACAGCATCAGGATTATGTGGCATGAAACCCGGGGGACAGTTACAAAGGAGGAAGCTCCTACAGGCAGGTTCTCCAAACTTCATCCAGAGTATGAGATCGTATCACTGCACTGAGAAATGAGCAGACATGCCTACCTTTGTGCCTCCAAGGCAATCTCCTGACTTGTCCCGAAAAGCATTTATGTAATCATCCACCAGGGCTGTTAGGTCAGACATCAACTTATCCATCAGAGATGAACGGAGTTGCAGAAGGTACATGGCTTTCAGAGCAAGTGTTTTAAGCAGAGAAGGTGGACAGGGTCTCAGGAACCATATGTCAGGATTCTCCTGTGTATCCCGATGCAAATTAAAACAATTAATCATCTGAATACAAAACAGCAAACTTTTCAACATACCTTTGCCCTCTTCTCACAGTATTTACGGATGCTGGTCTCTATTTTCAATGCTACTGAAGTTTGCAGCTTCTAAAGCCATCTGTGTATAAGTCTGTGGTTGTTAGGAAAGGAAGGCTGGGAGGGTGGATTGCTTCTTTTTGTAGTTTATTATTCCAGTATTTAATGGCAGATTCTCACACATCATTTTGTCTGGATCTTTTAGTTGTATTCCTTAGAAATGCTGAACTGAAAGATGTAGGAAGACAAAATCCCTCACAGAAGCAGAGGAAGCTGAGGACAGTTGTAACCAGCCCACACAACTACAACCAGCAAAACATCTAAATATATCCCAGTTAAGAACTGTGACCGTGATACTGTGGGCACACACATCAATATGGAGTGGCCTATAACTACATACAGAACTAGCCATTTTCTTTTTTTAGGCTGCAAACCAGTAGGATAGTTTGAGAAAGTTAAGGCAAGTGTGCTATTTGTCTTAGATCTGTTATACAAGATTCTCCAAATTGAAAGCTTGGCACACTACTAGGATTCAGAAACCTACCTAAAGTGAAGCAGCATCCGTTTTACAGATTTCACTTGAGTAACTTGAGTAGTTGCTCAAGAACAACTGCCCTGACACAAGCACTATCTAATAACATTTAACCTAGGCTCTCAAGAAAGATTTTCAAGTCAGGTAAAATACACCACAGACAGTGCAAAATACTCAAATTTATCTGGAAGTTACAGGAATGACTAGTATGAAGGAACTAAAAACAACACTCAAAGGAAAGATTTTTTTCTAACTAGGTAAAGAAGTCCTGCCTATATGGTGGGGTTTCACCATGTCGAGATCACATATTTATCCCCACAGCTTCTTTGGAAATACTCCTCCCCATAACAGAGAGGAGAGATGATTAAAATATCAGCAAAAAGATGGCGTGCTTAGCACATGTATATACTGTTTGCTTTATCATGTTTAGTGTAACATTTTTACATGCAAACTTACATTCCCCAGATCTCGGAAGTTTTTGGTTCATTATATTTTCCCCTGCTTCTACCCATATGAAAGATTGAAAAAAACAAGGACAATAGAGAACAGTGATATGCCAAGTTAAAAAAAAAAAAACAAACCACCCAAAACCACAACACAAAAACACACACACACACACACACACACACACAAAACAACAAAACTCACAGAATTCTCCCCTTTCCCTACTTGACTCAGGGTTGTTTTAGCCAATTCGTTTTGTTACACTAGGTTTCAGAATCAGTCAAACATACTGGAGATATCCAGAATGCTTTTTACCCTAGTTGGACATGCCTTCTGTTGTAACAGCTTTGTGACTCTTAACTCAATTTCCAATGAACTATTAGGAAATACTAGCTTAAAAACTAATGCCAGCTAAAGCTTCCATCTCCCACGTCAGTGTAACAAAACATCCTCGACTACAACAATTTGACCACTGAGTAGCACCAAGTTTTTACGTATCTGCTTGTCTGTAAAAACATATCTGAAGGGGGCAAAGCACAAGTTGAAGGTGTCTCATTTAATCACTCACCCAAGCCATCTGCTCCCTGCCCTTCATGAAGGCAGCTGATCTGGAAGATATGGCTAAGTGCTGCTCCAAACATTCCTGTAAGGTGCAGATGCAGTGTGGAAGAAAGCCACCCGTTGCCATTGAAAACTGCAGGACATCAGCAACCTGCGAGGGAAGGGATCGGTATGTCATGAGCATGTCCGTTAAGCCACAACAGAGAATGTGGAGATTTGATAGTGGGGAAAGAAGTAAAATATATTGCTAATATATATAAGGGTAAATATGGCATTTGGTTGTGCATTGTGATAAACCTTGCAAAGCTGTCTTACGGACAGCCTCAAGCTAGGTTTCAGGAAAGTTTTGTTTTATTCTTTCAGCACATATCTCTAGGAAAATACCTATTATTTTGTGTGGTAGGAAGTCTCACTTGTGTAGATGCTTGTGTAAGCACACATAGCCTGCTCCAATTTTAACAAGCCTGAAAAGCTGTCTCTAAGGAGTGCTAGCAGATTGCAACAGAAGTGCTTCACAAAAAGGAGCTATGAGAGTTTGCTCATTGGTGTTCCCAAGTTATTGACCCTAGAGCTGTACAGAGCAGAAGAGAGACAGGTTGGTTCCTCAATATCAGGTATACTGTAGTGCACCCAAAACCCAACTGTTCCAGCAGTTAAGGTATATTAGCAGTAGGATTACTGCTAATCCCGGCCAATTATTCAGGAATATTCAGGTTAATCATGAATCAGAGCAATTGAATCTAACTCTAAAGAATTAATCAGTGAAAGAGAAAGGTGCATACTAGTTCATACTAAAACAGAGCAACTATTGCAACTCTCAGCTCAGGCTGAGCTCTAGCTCAAGCCCTAGTATGGATAATTTTCATAGTTATTTCCACTGTGTCAGTTACATATTCTGGTGTTCTTCCCTCAAACTACTCAATACAGTTGGCAGAACTAGTAGGAAATTTCTCTCAGATCTCCTGCAAACAGTAGAGGCTTAACCTGTTACAGAGTAACAGTACAGTAATTTTTATGGGCAGAAGGCCAATCTAGGATGGGGGAAGGACAAAGAGAAACCCTTGCTGCACAAAGTTGATGACATAACTCAGACTAAACTTTGAAGAGTCAGTCATGCTATGACTACAGTCGTGTCTATACTATGCAAAGTCAGAGTACAGGCAAGAACAAGTCATGTGTGACTAAGCATAATATACCCATGCCTACTCTGAAAGGTCATAGCCACCAGGTTATTTTTTTCTCCCTGGAAAGCCTCTAATGCTCCTACTAATCATATACCTTCTTAAGTAAGACAGGTACCAGGCCAGCACCAGTAGAAGCAAAAATTTTTGTAGTTACCTGTCATTTTTCACTTCCACCACTGCATGAATGAACAGATACTCACCAGTGCTGAAAACTCATAACTGTTTCTACACTTGTGAAAGTGACAGAATGGGTCACAAGGGACAGAAAGCACAAGTCTGCCTGGCTCATGTGCAAGTCACAATAGCCTCAGGTTGTACCAAGTCTGACCAAGACCTATTATCATATTTTTTAAAAATACTAAGCTTCTTGATAATATTAGATATGAATAATCTTCTAACATGGAGACTTGAAGACATCCAGTTATTTTTCACCTTGACTAAGAGGTGCCTCCTTCTATGAATAACCACATTTAATGTTTTCTAGTCTACACAGGACAACTTCTAATTAACACTGTAAGCCTTGCCTAACAATTATTTTTTAATTAGAATACAACTGCTACATATATAATGTTCAGTAACTGTCACATTCTAGGACTGGTAAATCTTTTTTTGAGATCATGTCCTGGACAAGACTGCAGTTTCTTGTTGAGAGTCATGTTCCTAATCACAATATCTGAAGATTACCTGTGTATCAAAGACATTGGAGAGAAGGACTCCATACTTGTGAGACAGACAGTCTGAGATCCAGCGGCAGTCATGCATGACCTGAAGCAAAAAAGCTGTCAAACCTGGGTCCAACTGCAATTTTCTTGGTGCAGCCAGATCATTACACACATAGGCAACCTCTGCCCATGCACCTCTACCTTTACCTTCAAGATGCTTCTATCTTCTAGCACCATTTGTAATCCATTTTTGAAAGCCTGAGGTCCCAGGAGGAAAATATCAAATAGGAAAATTTGGCTCTTTGTTGCTATCTAAAATGAATCCAGTTGCAGAAAACATGAGGGAGGGAAAAACAAAGGGTTTGAAAGTAAGAGAGTGCAAGCATGGTAAGACATGCATAGACTTGTATTGAGGAGTGCACTTTAGCTTCCTTAGTAACCCATAAAAAAAAAAAATCTTGCTTTTCAAAAAGATGCTCAGAGTAGTTCACAGTAATTAAGAATAATCACAGCTGGTATTAAAGTATACAGTTAAATAGGGCATTGAGATATCAATCTTATCTACAGTACTTTAATAAAATGTCCCCATGGTAGATGTAAGATTTTACTTTAAGAAACTCATTCAAGAAAATTGATAGGAATTGCCCTAACATTCCTATCATTGTCAAAAACTACTACAGAAGAATTACAGAACATTTTCTATCCTAGCATGTGGGACAGGATATAAAATTTTAATTTATAATAAAGTAACTAAAGTTCTTTTATTAATAAAAAATTTAGGCATACCAATAATTCAACCAACAGTTATTTCTACATAGAGTTGCAAGTTTGAATTACAAACACTCACATAAGTGTTTGCTCAATATTAAACACACTTGCTTTTTCATCTATTTAAAAATAATTCAAGATCATTTCTAACCAATAATTCATGCTATCCTTCATTCTCTCTCTCAATTTCAGATAGTGGTAGTTCACTGTCAAGATATTGCATCTTAAAATGAATTTTACTCCTTTAGTTATACTAATAACATGATCAGGTCTTACAGTTTTAAAATCACTTATACTAACAAAGCATCTAACTGTATAAAAATACATAAAGAAGGCAGAGCAAAGTTGTATTTCTTTATGCATGAATATGTTAAATGAACTAAAAATATATGAGTGAGTTGAATCGGATGCCCTATACTGGTATCATTCTTTCTATAACATGCCATTTATGAAATATCCTATTTGTCATGAAGGAAAAAAAAATCACATCTCTTACCAAAAGAGTTTTTCCAGTAAATCTTAAAATCAAGCTAATATTCCCCAAATATTTTCTAATTACACCTCTGTTTAGTGCTACATTTTGGAAAATGTGTCACATGGCCTCTTACCTGAAGCCACGCAAGTCTTCCATGACGACACAGATGAACACCTTCTCCTACTACACTGACAACAGACTGCTGTTTTAGGTGCAGCACCTAGTGAAACAATAGAGACAAAAACACTGCTAGAGACTCATAGGTGTTACTGCAAAAACAAGTGCACAGAGGGCACAAGGTATCGATGGTTTAATTCACAACCAAATAATACTATTATGTTTAATAATAAATCCACCATCCATTCTGAGTTTCAAAACAAAGTCCTCCCAATGTTTGCTGATGCTGCTATATATGATTTAAGAGCAAAGCTAAGGTACCATGCATTTCTGGAATTGAAAACACCTATTAAAACAGTTCAGTCAACTCCCCCTCTAAACACCAACAAACTCTGATGTTTTCTTCAGTAAATAAATCATTCACTAACCAGTAACACAAACTCTTCTTCCCAGTTCAGAGTTGATACTGATTTCCCAAAGAGCAATCAACACAAACTGATGCAAATTTCATTGCACTCTGCAAAAGTGTTTTCATTTTCCAATAAAAGACAAGCAGCTCTCGCAATCTTGAAACTTCTAACAAATCTTGACAAATAGAAGAGGATTAGAAGTCAACATGTTTCATAGAACATTTTATACTTACTGCTGAGCCAAACTTTTGCTGGAAGCAATCGACAACTGTGTAGTCCACATTCTCTTCCCCTTCCTTCCCTACAAAGAAGGAAAAATCCCGCACCTTTAGGAACTTTCTCTACACGGATAAACTCTGCACAAGGTGCATATTTTACAGTTCATCACTCTTTCTGGTGTAGCTATTCAGTTCTTCCCTCTCTACTTCCTGAACACACTGATTACTGAACTGCCTGGTTTATGTGTACAGTGAGCATTAAGTATGAGCCAAAATTCTGATTTTTCATAGAAACAGACTGCTTAAGAGTGACAATGCCTTTTTTTTTCCAGTCTCAGTCTTAAATAAAGAAAACAGTAAGGTAATGATAAAAAGAAATCTAAATAAGTCACAATTCCCAAGCATGTCCAAGATAGCAAAGGTAGAACTAACAATGACACTGCAAAACATTGGCAGCTAAGTGATCAAGGGGGGAATGGAGTTTAAGGCACCGGCTTAACAATGTCCAGTTAACAGCTAAAGAAGGAATCTCTATTAGAGGTTCTCCTTTTCTTTCAGGAAAGATGCCATTGTTAATCATATACTCCATAAAAACAAAAGAAGTAACAACCTTTTAAACCCTAAAATAGTATAAAAGAGAACAATGAAGAAAAATTTTATATGGCTTTCCCAAATCACATCAGCTTTTGCCCATTTTCTCCCCTACTTCCTATGTAAAGGCTGCTGATCTTCCCTTTAGCCTACATAGGCCTTGCATTCTTGACACAGCTCCATGTAAACACCAAGGGATCCAACCAGACTTTGGATCTGAAACTATTTAAGTACATAGATCAGGAACCAGACAACCAAATCAATGCAAGCACCTTCATAGCTAACACAGGAGCAAAGGGCAATAGTCCAACCGAGCTCTGCGTTATCTCACATGCTGCCTAGCAGGTGAACAACAAACACAAGACTAAATCACCCCAAAAGGCCACCAATGACTGAAGTACTTCTTCCATACGTAAGTTTCACTGCTCAGCTGGTTATACAGTGGATGAGAGCTACAGGATAAACATTCTGGTGAGCAGATAGGTTTCCTTCTGACATTGTGGACATATCTGCAGAGGACGAGCAGCTGGGCAGCAGCCCCATGAGCTCTGTACCAGCCTGTGACTGTTGTGCTCTCAGAACACAGCCTGCCGGGCACAGACAGGCCCTGGGAGGGCAAAGGGACAGCTGTCTCTGGGAAAGCTGACGGACAAACTGCACTGCTTGACGACTAATTGCATTACCTGAAAGACAGCTTTTTAAACTATTCCAGGCTCTCCGTTGGCTCTCTAGGGAAATGCACGGAGAACTCCAGAGGTCACAACATGTCCATCTGCCCGCGCCTGCTTCTGTATTCCCTTCAAGGGCTGATGTGCACCTGCAGAAGCAAGGAGACTATACACAGCACAGAAGGCCACACATTACATGTCACTGTCAGCAGAAATATTCCAATAAAGATACCTGTTTCATCCAGCATCATCTACCTGCTGCTAGACAATGAACTGCCCCATGTGAACCAACTTCCCAGTCCAATGAACATGTTTCTTAAGGGGGAATCTTTGAAGCTATCCAACAATAAAAGTTTGTTTTGCCAACAGAGTGTTTCAGATAAAATTTCAGATTTATTTTGGGAAAAAAATGCAGAAATGTAAGAGCAGGATTTGGAAAGATGTTTGCTGCAAATATCAGCAATAAAGTTTGCCAGAGAAGAAAGAGCCAAAGTACAAACAACGTCAAGAATGGAATATATGGCCTGAGCCCAGACATCATATACTCATTTTTAAATCTTCACACTGAATCAAAAATATTAAGTCAATTATTTAAATATTATGATTAGATGGGTTAATTTAAAACATGTTCATAAATACATAAAACAGTTGCATCAGTTTTTTATTATGAAATGGAAGATATTTAATAAGTACAGAAACAGTAGCATATGACAACCAAGAAAAGATTAAATAGAGCTAGTAACAAACATTACCTCAGGGAGACATGCCACATAAGATGCTTCATTCTTACAACAGAACATTCTGACTCATGCATACTTTACAGGGAAGGAAGCTGTATTAATATAAATTCCTTTATGCTGATTTAAAAACACATGCTATTATTATACTAATCCAATTATGTATGTCCCTATGTCAATAGGGTAAAACATAAAGAGCGTTCCAACTCTTACATATAGCTGAAGAATGTTATATCTAAAGACTTCTGTTTAATAGTTTATACATAAATAAATCTGCTACTACAGTGAGTGTACTGAAATGTACATATTTATGGCGTAAGGAGACAAGACAGCAGCCAGGGAGAAGGTTGCTGCTTTTAATAATTACATGTGCCATCTCACTGTATTTTAAAGAATCTTCAGTAGATGCTGCTTCATTCCTGCTTAACAGGAAAAATAAACTATTGAAATAGGGTCTTATAAAAGACTCAAAGTGAAGCCATCTAACAGCAGGGGTTTGCAGGAGTTCAAAGTAGAGAAACATACTTTTACCAGCTTCCCAAAGCCATTTACATACATTTGGAAGTTTCTGCATAAACCAAACCACTTTGTGCAATTGTCTATTAACTGTTCAGCCGCAAAGAAACAGAAGAAACGCTCATGGGAAACCCTCCTTGAAACCACAAGCTGACAAAAAAAAAACAAAGGCAACAAAACAAAAACAAAGCAAATTATTCTACCTAGGAGATTAATAGGGCAGGGAGGGAGAGATAAGGAATAATAAGCAATAGCTTGAAAGAATCTTTTGAACAGCGGAGGCCTTCCACTCATCACATTCTTGCTGCTTCAGAGCACAGAAACACAACCTTGGCAGAGCTAAGTCAGAACACTGATAAGATATGAAGCATAGGTGCTGGCTGGTCGAGCAAGTACATTCCCACCCCTTCTTCTATCATGAAGGAAATAAGTAAAATTTCAACATACTCTGAGTGTGTTGCAGTTCCCTTCCCTGAACCTGGTTCATCCAGCAATTCCACTGTAATATAAACAAATAATTTATATTCCAGCACCAGCAAGCAACTTCTTGACAGTTAACACAGATGCTTTCTTATCTCTGCAACTGAGTGCAAAAAAAATTAACTGTTTTCAGAGATTTGACTTCCTAATAGAGTCCTTTACTGAGAGTTTTCCCACCAATAAGAATATATACATTAAACATAAACTGCCTTTAAGTCCTTCATAGGATGTGTGCTTATTTCAACTGGTCTTACTGGATTTCATCATTATTTAACTAACAGGTTTTAACAGAGTACAGTCACAGGACCTTCACACAGCATGGAATTACAGTTATTGTTTAGAAGATATTTGGGGTATAGAGCAGTTCTGTAAGACAGAATGTTCTGATTCCTGGTGATTTGGGGGCGGGGGTGAGGAGGGGGAAGTCATGTATCCACATCCACAACTAGGCTGAAAAGTGATGCTAAGAGTGTATATTTCCACCACCCTCCCTTAATATGCAGTAAAAAATGCTTCACCATTGACTATTTCATGTCCAAAAAACATCTTTGCTCCAGGGGTACTTCTGCCAGTTTCCAAGTTTTTCACTGAAACGAAAAAGATAATCCATCTTGGTTCACTATTAGGGGCAAGAGCTTATCGTTCACAAAACAGACCAAGATTTTAAGACCGATTAGCTCAAGGAAGATAAAAATAAAAAAAACACAGAGCAGATTATTTCAACAGTGACAGTTCTTGTGCTCTGCAGAACTCCTGAACGGAGCTCCCACGGCCTGTGTGCCCCTCACAGGGCAGAGCCCAGGCCTGCTCCAGCCGCACAGCTGTGCACGGGGGCCACGCCGGGCGCGGGAGGCCACGCGTGGCAGCCCTAGGTGGTTTCCACATGGCTTTAGCACCATTATTTCTAGGGAAACTTAAGGCACTTTGTAAACGAAGTGGCACGGAGTGTAGTTCAGACACATGTTATCCTTGCTGCCAAACAAAATGACAGTGCGCTGTTTTCCTTCACAAAGCCACCTCACAAGGGGAAGGTGCGCGCTGGGGGAGTGCAGGTCAGCTCTGCCCCAAACCCCACCGTTTCAGGGCAGTGAGGGGCGACCAGTGGCCCCAATGCCTGCAGACTTCCCCGGCCCTCGCTCGGGGCTGCGTGCGGGCGCGGCCCCGGCCCCGACCTGTGCGCAGCAGGAGGCTCCGGTCGGCGTTGACGCGCTGCAGCACCCCCTGGAAGGCGCCGCACGTCAGCGTGATTTTAACGGTCCTTCCCAGGAGGGCGCCGAAGCGCTCGTGGCTGAGGGCCATGGCGAGGCGGCCCGCGGGGCCGGCGGCGCGCACGCGCACGACTGTTCCGCAGCCGGGACGGGAGGGGGAGGGAAAGCGGGGGCGGAGAGCGGGGCCCCGCCCAGGGGGCGGGGAGCGCCCCCGGTGCGCGCAGCCTGCCACGGTGACGTCACGGGGAAGGGAAGGGGAGGTGTTCGGCCCCTCCCTTTGAGCAGCCGCCCGCGATGACGTCAGAGGCGGGCGCGTGCCACCGCTGGGCGGTGCGATGTAGTGCGCGTGCGCGCGCGCCCTCGGTGGCCGTTGGCCCGCGGGGGCGGGGCGAGGGGGGAGGTGTCTGTGCGTGCGTCGCCTCCCGGCTCTGGTGCGCGCCTCGGCCCGGCGCGAGAGGAGCGGAGCGGGAGCGAGTCCTGCCCGAAGGGTGGCCATGGGATCCCGAGCGTCCACGCTGCTGCGGGACGAGGAGATTGAGGAGATCAAGAAGGAGACGGGCTGTAAGCGTGGAGTGCGGCGGGCGGGAGCAGGGCAGCGCGCCCTCCCTCCCTTCCTCCGGGCGGTGCGAGAGTCTCGGCCGCGCGGTCTGCGCCGTACCCAGGCAGGCGGCGAGCGCGGCCCCGGCGCCGTGCTGTGTCGCCCGGCCCCGGAGAACCGCCTCGCCACTCTCGTCTCGCGGGGAGACCTGCTCTGCTCTGCCTAGCCGGGAGCCGGGCCTTGCGGCGGCCTCCGCGCTGGGGGCAGCCGCTCCGCCGTGATGCCGCGGTGGGGCTGGGGAGGCTCTGCCTCCGTGGCTTCTCCTCGGTAGCCGTTTTGTGTGGGTAGTGCTCTGGAAAAGCTCTCGGTGCGTTTCATCGAGGTGGCACTTGAAGTCCAGGCTTTCACCGATGTTGTCCTAAGGATATTTGGGCTGAGCGGCATTTAAAGCGTGTGGGAATTAGTGTAACCTCTGAGAGTTGGGTAAGAAAGGGGAGAGCCCTGTCCCCCTAGGTATAGAGCTGCTCTGCCCTGTAGAACTGAGCTGCTTCTTATAAAGGCAAGATAAAGCTCACTCATTTGTTGTCTTGGTTTGGTTGAACAGAGTGGTTGCCAGTGTGAGAATTGTAGTAAATGGTGAATGATGGCAAATTTAGGGCACTCTTAGCAGGAGAGATGAGGTTGTGATATCTTAGGTGTCACCTTGCTGCTTTTTATTTTCCTTGTTTTGTTTTTTACTTCTTCAGGTGAAATAAGGTCTTCCCAGATCATGCTTATTTCCTACTTGTATTTGCTGATCTGTCTCTGTTATCTGAAAGTACTTTTACCCCTCCAAGTCCTGTCATGTGTTCATTTTAGGTTATAGTTTATTTGTGCCAGGGAAACAAGTGGATAGAGAGAGAGATTACAAAACAGTGTGTGTTAGCATGCTTTCCATGATCTTTCTTCCATGCAGCCTTTCCATCCAAGGACAGCTTTCTACAGGAATGTTGTGATGAACAAGTAGGAGTTTGAGTATGCTTATCCAGGAAGAACTTGCTCTATGATCTTTAAATAAATAAATAAGTTTAAAATAAGAAATCTCAAATCTGGAATACTCCTCCAAAAAAGATTTAACTTTTTCATTTTCTCTCTCCAGTTATTTATCTGTGGTGTTTCATTCCTAGAATTTTAGACCATTTATGGTTAAGTAAATACCTGTAGGGTGGCTATGCAGATGAGTTGAGCAATAAACGTGACTGGAGCCAGTACAGTCCTGCTCTAGTTAGCCTCCAGTTACACCTTTGAAGTGTTAAAATTTCCTGTGGCCAGCAGATTTAAGACTTGTGGCCTCAATTTGCTTGATCTGCCTGTGCTTTATCTATTCATATTTATGTACAGGGTTGTAAAATACAACTTGATTAATAAAGCACTGCTGATATTCTCATGCCTGTTTGCAAGCTGTCACAGAAAGTCTTTTTGGCTTCATCAATCTTTATCTGCACCCAGTCAGTTTCCGCAGTCTAGGAATGTGATTCTCCTCAATCTGTTGTAGTTCTCTAGTTCAAAGGAAAATTGTAGCAAACTCTTAGCACTGCCATACACCGTGCATAGGTGCAAATACAAGGTTTGCAAGGTACAGGATGGGGGGGCAGGGGGAAAATGGGCCTCTGGATAATTTGAAATGAAGCTCACTGGAAGAGTGCTAAGCAGGTATTGCTGAACAGACTGTCCTGACATTTGTTGGAAACTTGATGCTGGTGATACTTCACCTACTAAAGAGTTTGAGAAAGGGACATGGTAAAAGCAAAACTATTTGGCAGGACTGAATGTCCATGTTGAACTAATGCCTGATAAGCAAGGCTAAGGAGTCTTTCTTCTTGGGTGTGCCGTACAGTGAAACAGCTTTCCCAGTTCATTTTGGGATAAGTGTAAAGGCGTGAACAGAACGCTTAAGACTATTGGAAGGTGTTCAATTATGGAGATATATAACTCTTTCATTTTTAAATAGCACAAAACTGAACAGCTATAGAGGTGATAAACCTTATATTAAAGTTCTTTTAGTTGAGCAGATAAAAAAGATTTTTGAGGGAATTTGGAGCAGCCTTGTCATTTAATTGTGGTGAAAAAATGACACTTTTTAGCATAGCATACTAAGAAATACCTATAAAACTAATGTTTTCAAGAACTGAAAAGTAACTCATTTCCCCATACAACCTCTGCTTAGTGGCACATAATTTCTAGTAGGTTCTCAGTAACTGGAGTTAAATGGGAAGTTGACAGTCCTAAATCTTATATGATGTTTTGTGGAATTGCTTGCTTTGCATATCAACACTTTCATATTAGGGTTGGAAAAAAAAATTAAAGGAGCCCTAATTGCTCTTTAATTTACCACCAAAAGAGATAGATGAGAGTTGCTAGATGTTGTTTGTCAGGATTCTGCTGCAAGCTTTTGGAAAAATATAGGGATGTAATAGCATTTAAACAGCACTGGTTCACACCCTTGTTCTTGTGCTTACTTCAAGGTGAATAGTAAACTAATAATGCTCATATCAGAACTTACAATAAAGTCATTTTTCACAAAATACCATTTTAGTGGTAACAGGTAATGGATTTTCTCAAGTGCAAGTGTATGAGTTTATGATTATGTTTTATAGATTTAACTTGGAAAAAGGCTATTTATCCAAAAAGTAATGCTCAGCTATTCTTTTTTCACTATCAGCTGTTGTATTTGCATACCATCATTAAAACGATAAATCAGAAATGTAGACAGAGAAGTCTTCAAAATGCTGCTGCCTGTTCTCTGTGCGTATTGCTCAACTTGAAGTTGAGCAAGCTGCCCAATCTGATCATAGAGAAGTTGCCTTATGTGGAACAGAACAAATTGCCCAACCCAGTGCAAAGAATGAGGGTTGCCAGGGAGACATGAGGAGGAAAAAAAAAGGGGGGGGCAGTAGCTGGCAGGTCATCCTAAAGAAGGGAACAGTTGAACCTAAACAAATAGGTTGGAGAAAGAACAAACCTGATAAAATAATTTAGTCTTACTTGGCACAGATCAGACCATTGCTGTGCAACCTGTTCCCAAAGTAAGTTTTAGAAACTAACAAAAGCCTTTGCTGTTGAAACAATTTGTACAGCTGAATCAGTACTCAGTGACACTTTCAAAATCACACTTCTACTGAGTAAACATTAAGATTCAATTTGGGCTTATTAAATGTATTGATTAACATAATGCTAGCTGAAGAGGCTCAGAACTGCCAAAGATTTCTGTAAGGCATGTACTTGCAGTATTAAAGAAACTGTGATTTTTAAGATAGATTCACCCACTCCCACCATGGCCTCTTTTAAAGATCTAGTTGTCTAGTATCTTGGTAAAATTTACACCATTATAGGAAAGTTAATAACTGGCTTTGGAATTTCTGGTGCAAATTGTATACTTACAATTCTGCAATAATTTTCTTATTTCATCTTGGTGTCCCAAATCCCTGTTAATCCTTTTAAGACAGGGACTTTTGGTTATAAGATCCTAGAAGTCTGCAAGTTACTTTAGTGAACCTGGAAATGAATGACCCGCTTTTCGATTCTGATAGTCCTATATGGAAAGAAACGTGTTCAGGCATAAAGTCTGTGTGACCACTTTCCAGAAGTAGAGAAACTGAGTATGCTTTGACTTTTTAGTCTGGAAAAAGACAATAGGAATGGAGACAGGCACCCTGAATGCTTTACAGGGAACTTTTGCATGTGAACACTTTTTTTGTCTTAAGCGGTAGACAGATAGCTGGAGATATAAGAAGACACGTGATAGAAGCTAAAGTTGACTGTGGCTCTCACATGAGCTACTGTGAAGTATATTTACCTTCTTCAGGTTAAGATGACTATCAAATTTGAAAGTTAATCACAAGTTCTCTCCAAAGAAGCTATTCTGTCCCAGTACTGTTTGCCTCTGCGTCTTTACCAAGAGAAGAATAGATTTCCTCTTGTGAAGGAGAGGAGAATTGCTTCCTACACTACTGACAATTGGAAATTTGTCAGTCTTGTAATATATTTGCTTGCAACCAAGTAGTTCATTGTAATGAGCTCCAGTTCTAGGAAGGATGATGGACATGCTAATTTGTATTTTTTTGTTTGTTTGTTTTATGTTTCTTTTTTCCTCCTCCAGTCTCCCACAGTCAAATCACTCGCCTGTACAGTCGTTTCACCAGCCTGGACAAAGGAGAAAATGGCACTCTTAGGTAAGTACCATTGTGAGTTTGGCTGTCCTTGTGGTGACCCTTATCTGTTGCAGTGTACCTGCATGTGTTTTCCTCATACGATGAATCACTGAGGCCTTTATAACAGATTCTCTCACATCTGATGTCTACATGAAAATTCAAGTTCCTTCTGTTTTATGAAGTAGAAATCCAAATGTTGAACTGAGTAAACGTGCCCTAAACACCCATTGCCCATTGCCTTTACTGTGGAGTTAAGGACTTGTAGTCCTTAATAGAAGAAAGGACAGTTATTGATTTTTTTAAGTCTTAACTTTGGACCTCTTGTTGAACATTCATGTCTACTAACAATACTTTTTTTTTTAATGAGTGTGAGCTGTAACCAAGTCACTGTGACTGAACAAATGCACATTATATTCTTCAAAGTAGTAGTTCACATTGAAAAGGTGCATGATATTTGTCTACAGCCAGCAATTTGAATTTACAGTTTGATATTCTGAATCTCTTAAACTGTTTGCAGTTTTCAAACTCTAGTCAAATATGAACTGGTTATGTATGTCTACAGCTTAATCAGGTAAATAAAAAATTTGACTTAAACTTCTTACCTGTAAGACTTCCCCTCCTCTTTGATGGTTTGAGCCTGCTGGAAAGTATTCTCAAATGAAATGAAAACTTTAGTGAAATGATTCCTCTTAAAATATATTATTCCTTAATATAAAATATATAAAATATATAAAAATATATATATATGTATATATTCCTTAAAATATCTGTCTTTTTTCTAGCCTTCCCCGGTCCTGCTATAGTATTGCATGTTGGTATTGGTTTGCTATTTAGTGAATTCATTATCAATTCTGATTGTATTTAGTTGCTTATTACTCCTCTCTTTTCATAGAGCCTGCATAATACAGAAAATGAATTAATAATATAAAAATATGGCAAATAAGTTGCTCATGATTCATTTAAGGATATAAATTAATAATCAATATAACCTGGCTTAAGACCATTTTGCTACTGAAATTCTATTGCTTTCTTTGGTTGATGCTAGTGATCAAAGCTTATCTTTGGAAACTAATCTGTTTGGAAACTTGCCCAGCAAAACAAAGTAAAAGGAACCCTATTAGTTGTGAGGGTTTGTTTTGTTGATGTTCTGTTTTTTTCTGCATTCACTATATGGCCACATATGCCAGCACCAGTACACAGGGAAGCTGGAAGACTGCAACAGAGTTGGGAGAGAAAAGGGATCTTGTTACAACACAGATTCAGGATTCATTTGAGTTTTACATAATCAGGCCTTGTAAAATGTGATCCCAGAATGCCTTATAACCCAAACAACTAGAATTACTGCTTTGAAGGTGAAGGTGCAGTAGTAAGATAACACTGCCTTCTTGCAGCTTCCTTCTCTGACTTTATGTAGATCCTTGTGGTGCCACAAATTGCTGACTTCTCAGTTACATTAAAGTAAGTGATTGTGAAACTGAACTGGATTACAAAATTATTATTATTATTATTAAAAAAAAAAAATCCCTACACCCAGCCCCCTCCTTTATGTGTGTAGGTATTTTTTAACCCGATTGACTCCATTGATTCAGACTGCATGACTGTCCCGTAAATATCTGGCCTCGCGTAGCTGAATGGTTGACAACCTTGATTGTAGGTGAGGAAGCAAGTGACTTTGGCTGGGTTGGGCAGGAACTTCACTAGCCAGCTCTGTCACGGAAGCCAGTGTATCATTTAAATTATAATACTGACTCTTGTGACATACAGATCACCTGATGATATCTAGGCAGGGGGATGTGTCTGGAAAATAAAATTGGGATCAGATTTGGCAAAAGCTAGTCACTGATTCTATGTAACATTCTGTTGAATGGTTCAATTTTTGGAGCAGTTGGTATTTTCCTGGGAGACTCTTCCAAAGATTAAATCCATCTTTGATGGGATTCATTTTGCAGCCAGCTGAAGTGTTGAAGCACACTCTATAGTGAAGTGCAGTGAAATTTGCAAACGCATGTTCAGTTACTAAATGAAATGAAAATTTCATGCTGACTTAATTTTGATCTTTTTTTTTAAAAGGCAATCTTTTCAGTGAAAGCTGCACTAAAAGTCTAGAAGTTAGCTTCTGCTTTGTCAAAGAAAGTTGTTAATTAAATGTGTTTTCTTTAGGAAAGCTTACTTTTATAGCAATAGCATATTAGCCAAGTAAGAGAAAGACAACTCACTAGTTCTATTTCATGCTGACAAAGGTACAGGAATGGCTAGTAACTTTTTTACTACTGCTTATGTCTCAACATTAAACTACTTGACAGAAGAACACTAACAACCTCTCAAACTTTACATGTGAGTTTAGTGTTTGCTGATGAATAAAGATGATGGCTGCCAGACTAGTCCAGTTCCATTTGAACCTTATTTCTCAGGTACATACTGTTCCTTACCTTTTCCCTCCAACTTTAAATGCACCCATTAAATCCATAAAAGTTGTGTAAAGTTTGAACTGATTGTACTCTATTCTCTTAAGAAGAGAAATAATTAGTTCAATATGATATGACCGTCTGTTGCACAGTTGTTAGTTTCATAGTGTTGCATGTCAGGAGGAGTTTGACTTTCATTGTTGTTAATCACTTGATACCTTGGAAAGAAAATGAACTTTGTGTGGAAAATCCCATCAAGTTGTGATCCATTAACTTGCAGGATTGTAAGCATGGCCTGTTCCCAAATGTGGCTGACTTAGGAGTGGTATTTCGATTCTGAATCCTGTCCTGGCTCCCACAATATGTGGAAACAATCATGTTTCTAAGTAATGGAAAACTACTTCCTGATAAAACAATGCAGAGGAGGAGGGGAGAGAACTGCTGATCGGAAACTTGTAAATGATGGTTTCTGAAATGCTGATCAAAGAAATCTTGACAGTTTGAGACAAGCAAGATGAAGAGTTGGGAAGGGAGGGATTCTACCTGTTTCTATTACCACCTGCTTATTACTATCAAATAATTTAGAGGGAATGTCTTCTTTTTGTTTCCTGTGAGCAAGAGCAATCGTTTCCATAAGAGTGGTTACAGCATTGACTTACAAATGATGAAAATCACTCGTGACTGTGGCTTAAAGAAGTATCTATTATGCTTATGGCATGAATTACATCCTTAAATATGGAGCACTGCTTCAAAGAACAGAGAAGACTGTGCTGTTCTTGCCTTTGTATTTAAAAGGACAAAAAGAAGAATATCTAATGGAGAAGATCCTAGGGTTTAGAGAGCTCAGGTAATTTATTCTGGAAATATAATCCAAAATGGAAATCTTTCCATCTTTTAGAGGATTGTACCCAGTGTAGCTGTATGTAATTTCAGGGTACCAACTTTTTATAACTCTTTTTTATGTCTCACTGGGAGCCTGTGCAATACTATAGAGCAACATAAATGAGATGAAAGAGAAGGGAATTGATGGAGGCAGAACTTCATATGTTTTTTTTTGGATGCTTTAATTTTTCTTTTTCTGCCTCTCCTAAACTGCAATAGGAACTGCTATAGAACTGCTACCAATACTTTAAAGGGGTAGATACCCCCCCTTTTTTTTTCGTTCCCTCAACCTTTCTAAATGAAATGGGTAAATTCTTTGACTTGCATA
The DNA here is from genome assembly GCA_013389825.1 of Crypturellus undulatus. Classification (NCBI taxonomy): domain Eukaryota; kingdom Metazoa; phylum Chordata; class Aves; order Tinamiformes; family Tinamidae; genus Crypturellus; species Crypturellus undulatus. Next base: position 972,787 of record VWPW01026718.1, read on the forward strand.
ATCTGACTGAAACCAGGTTGTTAAAGCCAAGATGAAACTGTTCCACTGAAAATCTCAGCACTTTAGATACCAATATTGTGCTGTGCTGACTTGCCAGACAATGTTGATACTCTTGAGCATCCATGGATACAGATGGGCCATGGAATTAATTGTTTGATTAAATCCTAACTTTTCTTCAGGAGAACAGGTGCATCTTTTCTGCTTTACATTCTGATTTACGTTATGAAGAAACTGAAGCATGTACCAGTATCAGTGTATGTTTGCCCCAGGGAGCTGTCTTGTCTGGGTTGTTGGAAGACCAGTACCATAGTGTACCAGCGACCACAGCACCACATAATACATCCGCTTCAAAATTTAGACACTTCCTGTGAGGAAGCAGTGCTAGATCATCATGGATTGAGCTGTAAAAAGAAGGAGATAATTGCTTAAACTGCTACTGTGCAACTTCTGCATGGAGCCTCCCACTTAGGATGGTTTCTTCCTCAATGAAGAAATTAAATGCTAGGCAATTCAGAAGGTTTTTTGTTTTGTCTTTATACTTTACAGCAATTGGTTTAGATTGAATATGGATGAGAGTAGGCAGGCAAACATCCTGAAAAGTGATACTTAAGGATGATAGACTGAGGTGTTTCCGGTTATCTTGCACTTTTGAAAGCTGTTCGTGGGACAGTTTCTTCTGGAGAATTTCTCAAGTTCGTGGTCCCGAGAGATAGTGACAGCTAGCTTTTTGTTTGAAAAAATACTAAGTTTGTTCTTAATAGTTAAAACTGCGTTGCAGACTTGCCAAGAAAAGCATACAAGTTAGCTCTCTCTGAATGTGGAATTCTTTCTTTGCTTACAAAAAAAAAGATTTTTTTCCTTTAGCTTTACCTAAAATAGACTAGACAGACAGCATATGATTTGGATGAGTGAATGACAGACTGCTGTATCAGTCTGCACTTCCCTCCTTGGTTGTGCTTTCTTTTATTCATACTGTTTGCTTTGTTTTGTTTTCTATTGCTTTTCTTCTAATTATCACCTTTTACCTCTGGCACACTTCTTTATTTCCAAGTGTTTATTAAGTAATTAGTCTTGTGTTTATTGAGACAAACTTTTTGTTATGCATATGATTGATTTTCTCCCTGGTGTTCTGCTTTCTTCAGTTCTATGTAGACCTACCCTCCTTAACCCTGTTCAGTAAACAGTGTTCCTCAAGTGTTTTCTAGAAGAAGACATATACACAAACAGGAGGGGGAAAAAAAACAAAAAAGAATAAAAAGAGTGACCAGTAAGTCCTTTTGAAGCATTTATAATTAGGAAAAATCTCATTCATTTAGGGGTCTGCTATGTACCTCAAAGGATATCATCATGCTTGGAAATACTTGTCTTAGAATCTATGAATTCCTTGCTGCAAAAGGAAGTATAAATGCTCTGGCACAGATGTGAAATGGCTGGTCTGCATAATGATAACATGCAGTTAAGGACTGCTTTGCATGTTATCTTTGAGCAAGGATTTAATGGAAGACAGCCTCCAGGAAGGATCTCTTTAGAAGAGCCGTGTTGCTCACGAACAAGGAAGAAGTAGAGGGCATTAAATTTCTTGTAAGCTCCAGCCTCAGCCAGGTGAAGTTGGTCCCTAATGATTCTTGGAAGCCTTGGTTCATAATGAAGAATAACTTGTATCCTGCATTCATTTACTTTTATGGCTGTTGCAGCAATTTCAATTATAACACTCACTCAGTAATGTGCTCTTAACAAGCAAAAATGACCTACTGCAATCCTGATAATGACAGGACAAATAGATTTGAAACCTGGGGACTTACTTGTAGTTAATTGTTAATCTGCTATAGAGCAGAACAACAAGAGGCTGAAATGCTGAATGTAAATTGTTTGAGGCTCAATATTAAGAAATAGTGATATGTAAGTAGAAAATGTTTAAGCATTAGGGTTTTGTTCTAAATGGAATCCCGCTTTTGGCCTGTAAGTGTTAGCATTGACACAGAAGTCCTGCTGTTAAAATATTGTTACCAGGACACAGGTTTTCCACATCACTGCATCTCCTGCCTAAATAACTGATGTCTGTGGTGCCTTTCAGCTGTGGCCTAAAATGCAGCTGTTCTGAAGAGTCTGGTAGAAAGCTGATCATGCTATACTGATGGTAACTTGGCCTGTTGAAATGATTTGGACATTGTCAGAGCAGTGATTCTCTTTGAGATGGCTTAGAAGTATGGTCAGGTCCCTCTATATTAGAAGGCCAAATGATTTCAGCCATATTGCAAGAGATACGCTATAACTGGCCCTCTGAGCAATGCTCGGGTGTAACAGGGCACAAAGAGGACTTTAGGCTGCATCTAAAATTTGAACATATTGCTTCTTTCTCAGGCTAGACTATTAGTAAGAAGGGGGGGTTAGCTGATTCCTTGTCTGAAGACCTTTTCCTATCTTTAAGATCTCGGTACTGTAAAAACACAGTATACTTAAATAATTTCAGAAATGTATTCTTGCTTGCTTTTCCCCACATTTTTGTTCCCCTGCTTAAGGACAACGTCTCTACCTCTTTGTTGATTCATTTAGTGAGTATAGGTGTCAAAAATAGTGAGCTTTTAACAACCAAGCTTGAGACCTTGTGAACCAAATTTCAGAAACAACAGGACTACATTTGACTTGAAGAGAATTGCAGGTATTTCTGAAAAACAGTCAGGAAATGTCAAATAATGTATATTAGGAGTATAGGCTTTTACAGATTTACTTCATCACAGTTTTCTTTGTTCTTTTGAGCCTAAATGAGTATGGAGTGAGTCTTGTACTAACTGGTAAATTGGTACTGCAGAAATAAACCTGTTTCATGAAATCTTCACTGAGAATAATCTACCCCTTTCCCTATAGTTCCTCCTTGGACACACCAAGATTATGCCACTTCTGATAGACATTCTGATCAGTTGAAAGGAAATAAAAACTATTAGTGTAACTCTAATAATAGAAGAAACCCTATGATCATGCTGATCTAAAGTGTGTATGCTGGTATGCAGGTCAGCTGTGTGTTTGGAGGCATGTGGCATTTGCACAGCATTGTTCCAAAACCTGGAACAAGCTAGTCTAGAAAAATTATTTTAATTCAAATGATTTACCTCCGAAATACCTATCAAAAATAGTTTGTATTTTAAAGACATTTCAGAAGTTTCCTTTCCTTAGGTATTGCAAACTATCAGCATTATTTTAGGAAGATTACTAGCCCACACAAATAATTTTTGCAACTGAACAATGCTGTTAACAAATAAATGAATATAATATATATAATGAATATAATTAACTTAGCCTTGGTATTGCCTTCTAGTTAACTTTATGCCATTAGTAATAGAGAAAATCGTTTGAAGAGTTATGTTTTGAAAACCAGCAATTGTCTCACCGATGAAATGAAACCATACGGAAATGTTTTATTGTGACTTCTTTTTTTAAGTATTGTTATCTCCTTTGACTTTAACTTCATGCAGACTTTTTATTTTCTTGCTTTTCTTAGCCGTGAAGACTTCCAGCGGATTCCAGAGCTTGCCATCAATCCACTGGGAGACAGGATTATCAATGCCTTTTTTTCAGAGGGGTGAGTTCCTGTGCCTCAATTAGTGAACGGTCACAAAATCTATCATTTGCAAGAAGCTCCCGTAAGAGTGAGAGCCTGTGGTTAAAGCATAGAACTTGAATTTTGCTCACCTTGTCATGAGCTTTGTACGTCATTTGTTTGCTCTGTGTGTTTTCGTTCTGTTGTGAGAGACACGTGCCAACGTGAGTTGTTGAGGGTTTTGTGAGGTTTATTCAGTGAACAGCTCTGACTGTATATCTTTATTTATTTTTAGTCCCCCCCACCCTGATTTTCTTGCCATGCTGCTGAACAACTTTGAAGAAAGTCCAGAGCATCTGTGTACTTTATTTCTTCAAGTAAACTTATAGCAGTGCTGTCTTTTGCTAGCTAACATTAAAATTAACTGATTCAATCTTGATTTTTTTTTTCCACACTTTGACCTGTAATGCCTTTGTTATTGGATCTTTTTTTTTTTTTTTTTTTAGTTTGGATCTCAGTTAAACTTCAGCTTTTTGACAGCCCGTGTCCTATGACACCTCTTACACAAATCCAGAGAGATGATCAAAATTGGAGCCAACTATCTTCCTTCATTATATTTACTGCTAATCTAAATTGTTCTGTGAAATCTGCTACTGCTCTTGAACACATTTGTCATTAGTGACTGATGACACACAGTTCATCTAATCAGCATCTCATACTAGGAAGGATTTCTTGGCTGGAAAGCCTGAGCTCTGGAAAGCGTACACATACCACAGGAACTCTAGAGGAAAGAGTTCTTCCTTTCTAGAGGAAGAGCAGCCAGGCAGGGCTGTGCTATAGGCTAGAGCCAAGTGTGACAGCAGCCTTGGCAGGGGAAGTGCCCTCACAGACAAAAGGGCCCACTATCTGAATGAGAAAAGCAAAGCAAGTCCCGTGCTGGTACCTGAGGTCAGCCCACAGTCCCATGACTGTCAGAGAAGTCCATAGTGATGAAGCAAGTCTGAGGGCAAGCAAGGGTGTCAAGTTTGCAGGTTAGGGTCCAGATCAGCAAGATGGCCAGGCGCAGGCATAGCTGCAAAAGTGCTCAGAAAAGGACAAATAGTGAGGACCTGAGCTTAAACCGTGCTCCCAAGTAAAGAGGGGGGAGCTCTTTTTTAAAAACAAACAAACAAACAAAAAACTTCTTGCAGCTATTTTTTTTTTCTTCATACATGATTCCTCACAGCAGTCTGATCCCAGGTTACAGTTGCAGCCACAGCTCTTCTTGAGCACAGTCAACCAAACTGGGGGGAAAGGAGAGTGGAAAAGGTTGCAAGGCATTGAGACTAGACATTGGTTGTTCATGACTGAAGTAAAGAACGCATATAAGCCAGGCTGCAACTAACAGACCTGTTGAAATACTTATGCAGAGAGGACCAAGTGAATTTCCGTGGATTCATGAGGACTCTGGCCCACTTCCGACCCATAGAAGATAATGAAAAGAGCAAAGACCAGAATGGACCAGAACCACTGAACAGCCGAAGTAACAAGCTCCACTGTAAGAATGGTGAACTTTCCTATATAAACACTTCCTTTTTTTGGTTAGTTAGTTTGTAGATTTTTCACATTTTTGTTTCCTTTCTGGAAGCGAATGAAGGAGCATAGAAGTGAAAGTTCTCTGGGCAGTTGTTGCCTGTGGAAATGTAATTGTGGGTTGTGGTGTTTGTTTTATTTTTTTTTAATAAGCTTACAAGCTGACCTGTTTAGAATGTCAACAATGCAAAAGATATGAATCATCTCATACTAGTATTAGAAATCTGTGGAATTATTGGAAACTATTAGTTGGAAGGTCTCCTGACACAAGTGTTTTCAAAAACATTTCATATCTGAAGATATATTAGATTATGAAGTCAAGTCTCCAATGTGAATGGGCTTTTTCCAAGTCTTCTATGTAAGACTTGGAAAGTCTTACATAGTACGCACAGTACTGCGTGTTTGCTCATCTTTAGCTGAGTACTTTCTTTGACAATTCTGCACTCTGTGTACAGTGTATAAGCAGAATACTCTTGCACACTAGTTGCCAACTAGAGTTGGCAAGAGTCTTCTGAGACTTAAAACTGTCTACCTTCTACCTCACCTAGAATAGAATCAAGAATAAACAAAAATGTAAAAATATCTGGTTTTGAAGTTCAAGTTGAATATATACTAGTGCTAAATACACTTTTATAGCTCAGGGCTTTGAAGAAATTCTGCAAGCAGAGTGCTTCCATTAAGTACTCACAGTGAGTACTGAATATTTTTACATCTTGACAATAGTGTTATTTCCGTATATGGTAATCTTACAGTAATCTATGGTAAACTTTATGAAACTGAATGGGAATTTTATGGTGAGGCAATTGTAAGGTATTTCTTTTAAAATGGTTTATAAATAGCTGCTGTTATTTTTTAATATATAAAATTAATATATAAAATATACATGTGGTTATGAAAAAAAAAAGTGGCATTCAAATTCAACTGCTTGTTCTTTTCTTTCCTGTAGTTGCTTTTAGATTATACGATCTAGACAAAGATGACAAGATTTCCAGGGATGAGCTTCTTCAGGTAAATAGTATGGGCCTGCTTATCACGACCTTTCTTTGTCACTTCACATCTATGTAGAAGGAAGAGGGAAGTTCCAGCCATCTTCTCAAAAGAATTTCTGAAAGAAATTGGTGCTTAGTTGCTTATCTCCAATTTAAAACTTTAGATGTGCTATGAGACCTTAGCCTTTCATAGCTCAGATAGTTTTATCAGACTGAGGGTGCTAGATTCAGACTTAAAACTAGAGCATTGGACTAAACAAAACTTTTCCAAATGATGCATAAATATCCAGCAAATACATCAAATCCCTTAAGAACTATGTTCTGTAATTTTTAAAGCTGCTCATAACAAGACTTTAGAGGGATAGTAGATGAGGTCATTTGACTGGTTATCTCTGTGTCCTCTCAGTAGATTAAAACTTACTGCAGCACCGATGAACTCTGCTGCAGTATGTACATGAAACTAGGCTTAAGCTAGGAGTAATTACAGTCTACTAATCCTGGGAAATAGACATAGCAATTTGTGGTTTCTGATGTAGGACAAGGTTTTGCTTTCAACTGAAACTGCCCTCTAACTTCTACATAAGAGGGAAAAAAAAAAAAAACTTACTAAATGTGCATAGTGATGACAGTTATCATTTGGTCATATACTTACCAGATTCTGATAGGCAGAATTTTAAACAGTAGATACCTAAATCAAACATCAGTAAGCTCTGTGAGAGACACAGAAGCTTCAGAACAAAACATACGATTCATTTGTATTCCACATGCTTTCTAAATTCTTTTGTCTTTCCATTGCCTACAAAAGACTGTGGTTTTTTTGTTTGTTTTGTTTTTTTTCTCAAAGATAACTACTGAAGGAAGTTGTTCTGTCTGAAAGATTTGCTGTACAAGGACAAATAGAAATGATTTCCAGGAAAATCCTATTGAGTTGTTTTTTATAGATTTATTACCTGAACAAAATCCATGAGGAACAACACTAAGAACACTTCTGTTGTTATATCACTATTTTATTTTTCCTTAAACATCTGGGGTCTTCTGTGTGTTTTAGGTGTTACGGATGATGGTTGGTGTAAACATTTCAGATGAGCAGCTGGGCAGCATTGCTGACAGGACTATCCAGGAAGCTGATCAAGATGGGGACAGTGCCATCTCCTTTGCAGAGTTTGTAAAGGTTGGTAAACTACATTTTTAATAACAGGAAACAAAATTGTTCAGGAATTTGGCAGATCATTCAGACTTGAAAATGCAGGTGGAAATAAGGAGTGGAAGTCATTTGAGCACTCTTGTCTACCTGCATTTGGTAAAGCAAGCCTTCCACCAGTTCATCTCTATCTCTTCTACATAAAGACCGTTTTTCTTAAGAAAAAACCACAATTCTGTCAATGTATTAATAGTTAGTGTGTATGTTTCTTTCATACTCTGCTAAGCTACACTACTGAATATATTGTAGACTTTTCACACCTTGCTAGGAAGACTTCATACATTTCAGATTCTGAAAGGTATCTTCTGATAATGGAGATTGTTAAATGAACAGTAAAGGTGCTTAAGAGAGTTACAGGGAAATGGTGATATTCTTCTGAAGCCTGACTGCTTGCAGTGAGACAGAGTGGGATTTGTATTACAGTAAATGCCATTACTTTTGTAGCCACTTCTTTCTACATGGCTAACCTGACTAACATGGTGACACAGTAACTCCTGTACTATAATTCTGCAAGTAAGTTTTTACTTGAAGGTTTTATCCACTAGTGATGCAGCTAAAACCACCGTGCAAATTTCTAGCTGTGATCTTTTGAATTGCATCTTTTAGTAGCTGTCAGAACTACAGAAATAGCAGAAAACAGTTATATAGATAATGTTGGCCTATAGCAGGACAGCTTCATCTCTTTTACTGTGTGACCCTGAGGATGGGCCAACCTCTGACCATGAGGATGGGCCAACACAGGAATGAGTTGCTGAAGATGTTGTAGAACTGTCTTCCCTTGAGATGTTTGAAACTCAGCTGGACAAGATCTTGCTTGGAGTGGTTGTGGAAAGTTGGATGAAAAGATCTCCAGAGGTCTCTTGAAACCCACATTATTCTGAGCTTGCAATACCAAAGTTGAGCACCTAAAGCTGCTTGAGGCAGTTTGTTATCGTCTTACCTCAGCATTAACAGCAATAAAGTGAATGAGGCTGTCAGCAATGTTTAAAAATAATCTAAGTTACTGACACTGTGGTCTTGATTCTAGCTCTTCGCTCACTGTTCATGCTCCCCCCTCCATTCTCTCTTCTGTTCCCTGGATGTGTGTTCTTATACTAATTTGCCCAAGCATAAATATGGGTGGAATATGGGAAGTTGGGTGGAACAACTTCCTGGGAGTAGTTAAATGCATCTGGCTGTTGGCAGGCTGAAACTGTGTTGTTTACATTTTAGTTGACAGCCTTTTTCCAGCCATAATGACTAAGGATTTCTGCCTTGGAAAGGAAACCTTAATCTACAGCAAAAAAATAGAAGTGTCTAGATGAAAGAATGCTCTGCCAAAGGGAAACCATCCATGTTTCGGCCCATCTCCTGTTTGTTTGTTTGTTTTACTAGTCTAGGAAATCATTTGGGACAGAAATATGCTATGCACATTATCTTAAATACCTCTTTCTGAATTTCATTGCAGGTTTTGGAGAAGGTGGATGTAGAACAGAAAATGAGTATTCGATTTCTTCACTGATGGATGGAGAACCTATTCCTTTCTACCCCTAATGTATAAGGAATAGAACTTAATTTTCTCCCTACCACCTTTCCCCAGACCATTGCTACTGGTGCATGTGAAATACATCTCCAAACCCTCCCTGGTTTGTTCTACTGATGTGAACATTCTCCATGCATCAGGAACAAAGGGAAATAGCTGCAGTGCAACTTGGAAAGGAACATTTAAAAAAAAAAAGTCTTTTCCTTACAGTTTCAACTTTTACCCTTTCTCCTCTCTCTCCTTCTACATTACTGTGTGAACGAAAAAGTCTCTTCCTATGTACTGTTATTTAATCTACAAACTGATTCTTCTGAGCTCTGAATCTGAATGGAAAAAGGACAGCACTCTCCAAAATGCTTTCTGGAGACAAGCATCTGCTCACATACTAGGTGCAGCTCCTTTTTTTTTTTCTTTTTTTTTTCCTTTTTCCCCAGTTTGCTCTTTACATGCAGATCTTTCTTTTCTCCTTCGAAATCTAAAAATCTGCCTTTTAGCTGAGGATTTCTCAATTTCTATGGCTTTATTGTAAGACTAGGATTCAGTAGAATACATGATGATAGTCCAAAATAATTTAAAGTACTGTGAATAGGTTTTATTCCTTGTGGGATCAATCCACAGGAAGGATAGGAATCTGTGGTATCCTGAAAGGAAAAATGAATCTTGCATTAAATAGCAGATACAGACGTTTGTTTCTTTCCTTTGAGTGGCTTGAACGCTTGACAGCCAGTAGACCACAAAGTGCCCGTTCCAGGTTGCTTTCCTCCAGGATGCCTCTTCCCATCAGGGTGGTTTCACCTCTGAAGGTGTAAACTTGTTTACCAGCATACTTAATGCAAAAACCCTAGTTGTGTCAAAATCTGGATTTGTAGTTCTGTCACTGCCCACAGTAATAGTGTCATGAAAGATTGTATTAATATATATATATATTTTTAAGCATAGTAATCTTCATATAAATTTGTATTATTTAGTGTGGAAGTCCTGGTCTGTTAGTGTTGTGTTGAGGGCAATAGCTGTATTTATGAAAGCTCGGAGAGAAGAATACCTTTTGAGGAAGTACATACCAACTTTAATACTGGCATTTCAGAATATTTGTATACAAATACCTTTTTAAGTATAAGTTAAATACAAATAATACAATCTTGCTGATAAATTCAAGACAGCAAAAGTGTTGAATATAACTGGCTGTGAACCTTCAGGTTCAACAGTGACAAAATTTTCTGTAGTTAGACTGACAAATGATCTCACCTAGTTCAGTTGGAGCATCCTATTTTCTTGGGAGGTCCAACTCCCTTCCCCCACCCCCCAAAAACAAACAAACAAACAAGAAAACCCCAACAGATTCTTTACTGAAGAATCAGTGTTATAACTGCTTCTCTGTGTCACATGTTAACATTTCTATAAACACCTACCAGTCTCAAACTGTACCCTCAAATATGCATTTCCTTTCTTCTCAGTTCCTTTAATCCTCACCCATGGTAAAGAATAATGTGCAAGTGTCTTGAGGAGATTTGTTTTCTTTTAAATTAAGGAATTGTAAAGTGAAATATTGCACTTCGTTGTTTTGCAAACTGCAGCATAACAAGTCCAGAATGAAATGTAAATTAAAAACTTGTACTCTGTATGAGAACCAAAGGTTCTGGTTTTATGACCGTGTCATGTAAAATAGGAATGTAGCAACTTTAACTTTAGAAATACACAAGTTTTTGTAGGCATTGTGATCTGCTCATTAAAAGGTGTTGTTCTCTTCTTTTTTGGCTATATAGTTGTAACCCACAGTTGTGCCTTATTGTCATGGTGAGACTGGATATTGAATTAATCCATAAATAAACCCTCCACAGTTAAAACTATTCCTGTCTGACTATCTTCTAATAGCTGGAGAAGCGAAAATAGCAGGATACCACTATTAGCAGGCCTTACAGTTTCTTTTTTTTTTTTTTAATCACTTACTCTGAAAGTTATCTAGCAAAAGAAGTCTGATTTCTGAACCAGGGTCTTATAAGGACAGAAAGATGCTCTTGCCTAACATACTTTGAGGTTAACCCAAATATTATTAATACACACAGCAACAACAGGAGAGGGAAAAAAGATCTAGCAGAATTTAACTTTGCTAGCACTGTAATCACATGGAAGTTATGAGATAAAAAGCTATAGAAGGGCAGATAAAAGCTTGCAGAAAAACATATGTTTATGTCTGTTCATAGTTTTTTTTTTTTTTTTTTTTTTTTTTTAAGGGAGCTACACCAGTTTCAAAGATAGATGTGTCAAGATGCTAAGTTCTTACCTGTTTTGTGAAAAGGATCTGATTAAGAAATACTGTTACTAGCCTTTATGAGGGAAAATGGGACACAAAAATTTACTCATTACTAGCCATCTAAAGATAAAATGAGATGAAAATAGGAAGAAAGGCACAATGCCATAGTTTCACAGTTGCTGATGTCTGCACGTGAGTATCATATTTGATTATCTGAAATTTCCATATTAGGCATGTATGACAGATGTTTTAAAGAGCTGAGATCTTAAATTCGTGGTGGATTGAAAATCATGGAAAAATAATCCCTATATATGTAAACAAATCTCCACAAAAGCTGTAATTTTAGTGTAGCTGCTTATAGAAGTTATCTTTAAATGTGTCTCACAATGAAGGTGATCCATGAAGGTTAAAATCTGGAAGGGAAATAATATCAGCTTAAATTAAGCAGAACTATTGAGTATTTCTGCTTGGTTTTGGTTTGTTTTTTAAGGGCGGTATGAGAAATAAGTAATTAAAAAGAGGTGAACTATTATCCAGTCTATTTTCAAAACATCAGACCCACATTTCTTGCAGTAAGGATCTCTGAAATGACTGGCCGCAGGAATCTGTGGTTGCAAAGTTTTTCCTGACTGTTGGAATACTTCAAAGACCACAGAAAGCTGAAAGGATTAATAGCTAATCAATGCAGAGCAGGGGGGCAGATGAGTGGCCTTGAAGAGCTGTAAGCTTGTTAACTTGACATCTTGTCTAGGCAAAGTGAGAGAATCTGAATACATGATTTGAATCATAAAGAATAGAAATAAAATAGTTTCTGTAACTCTGAGATGAAACACTACTTTAAAAATATGCTTTCAACTGTTTTAAATTGCAACTTTGCCTGTAAATAACCTATGGATGTAATATTTAAGTTGGCTGAAGTGCTTCATTTAATGTGACAGCCTGAATTTAAAAGCAGTACGTAGTAGAAGAGCATTCCTTAAATGAAGTTTTCAACTGCGAGGGCTCATAGTAGCTGTGTGCGGTGAATCACGGTTAAGTGGGGGTGTTCCTCCCGGCGCTTCTCAATGGGTGCGCACTCCTCCTCATCGTCCCACCGCTCAGCCTATTCAGCAGCCGTCTCCGAGTCGCTGCCGCCAGAGCTTCGACCGGGGTAGCGGGGGATAGGACGCCCGCGCGTCCGCGCGGCAGCGAGACCCGCTCGGACAGGTCACGATACTACGCCCTGAAATGGGGGCCGCGGAGCAGGACCTGTCCGCGAAGGCGGAAGCCGCTAACGGTCGCTAGCCGTTAACAGTCCTCCGGCCGGCGGCATGGCGCTGGGAGGGCACGGAAGGGGCAAGGGCGGCCAGGGAGCTCCGGAAGGGGAAGGCGCCGCCCGGCCTTGCGCTCCTCACTCCGGCGGAGCGCGGGGCAGGCGGGCCGGGGGCTGCGCCTCCAGCTGGCCGCCGAGGTCAGCGCAGGAAGAGCCCGGGCCGGCCGTGCTCGCGCCGCTCCAGCCAATCGCGTCCCAGGCGTGTGTTCTCCGCGAGGCCAATCAAGAAGGAGGCGGGAGGCAGGCCCCTCGGATGGACAGCGCCGGCGTCCAATCGTCGCCGAGACTGGACGGCCGTGGCCCGGGAACGATACCCAATAGGCTCACGCTCGGGTAGGCGGGCCCGGCGTCGCCGGGCGCTGGGGCCCGGCCGGGTGGCCGCGGCGAGGAGGGGAAGATGGCGGAGTGAGAGGCGGCGGCGGCGGAGGGGCCGGCGCCGGCCGCGCTCCGGC
>VWPW01026718.1:985789-1024974 GCA_013389825.1 Crypturellus undulatus
CTGCCGGCCGCGCTGAGGGAGTCGCCTCAGCTTCCCGGGAGCGGCGCGAGCGGTCGCGCGTTTCGTGCGGGCGGCGCCGCGGCCAGGGCGCGCGGGCGGCGCGGGGAAGCGGAGCGGCACCTCGGAGCCGGGCTCCTGAGGGGCCGAGGCGGCGGTTTCCCTCACTCCGCGGCCCCTCCTGCTCCTGGAGGGCTCTGCGGGAGAGGAGGCGCTCGGCGTCGCGGGGAGCTGAGCAGGGATGCCCCTTCCCCGCACCGCCGCGCCCGTGTGGCCCCGACTGCGGGGAGCGCGACTAGCAGGGAACGAAGTAACTTTGCGGAGAGCGACAGGGGCGCTGCCAGCGCGGGGCTGGGGAGGCGCAGGGGCCCGCGTGGCTGCTGCCGACAGCGAAGTGAAAAGCACCCTGCGTAGAACAAAGCGCGTGAAAGAGTGTTAGCAAAGACACCTTTTTGCCGAGTTAGCATCATGCAGATCGGGTTTGTGCTAAAATCTTTGTCCCTTTCCTTATTTTTTTGTGCTTTCGTGTTCGAAAGAAACACGCTAAGCGTGTTTGCAGTAAGGGCTTCTGAAAGCATTATCTGCTTCTGAGAAAAACTTCCCTGGGAATGCACTGCACATTCCAAGGGTGCGCTGTGGGTTTCGTAACAGTATTAGCAGCTTATGAGCACCAAAGCGCAGTACACTGCTGCTGAATACTTGCTTATACATGGCTACAATAATTTATGATAGGCTTGTCCAACCATTTTTTTGCACAGCATGATTTCAATTTGGGTGTTCAGAACGGTTGCACTGTTTGATGTACAGTTGATAAAGATTTTTTTTTCATATAGGGACACTTTGTAAGAACTTCCTTTAGTGAGGGTTTAAAATGAGCTTTGAAAGACGTGGATTTACTGCTGGCATATTACATACAAGACATCTTACAGGGATGACCATCTCTTCAGATATTTCAGATATCCTGGGTCATCTAAAGCTAAAAAACTGATTGTGTGGAAGAAAACTATTAGTGATTAAGAAGGCCAGGCCTATAGGGAAGACAAAAACTGAGGACATCCGGTTATGAAGCAGTTAGTGTTTAGTGTAATTATGTATATGGTAACTTAAACTGTGTTTAACGTGACAACATAAGGATGAAAGAACTAGCCTGAAACACAGTGAGTGTTAAGGGTTGCCTGCTGATAGCAGTTTTGTGGAATTGGAGGTCCTCTACTGCTTGCAAAAATGCTTTGTGGTGCAGGAATATGGAAACTGGGAGTACTGCAGAGAGGCTTTTGGGAGCTTTTAATTGTGCAAGTCTTGCATAATGAGGCAGTCCTGCTGTAGCAAGTCATCATCGCCCTGAGGCTGTGGGCTCTGTGCCCTCTAGGGCTGTGGGCTCCAGCCCTCTGCGCTGCAGTGGATCTGTGCGAGCTTGGAGCTCCTGCCCTTATTGGAGCCTCCAGCCGTTCTGTGCTCATATGTTCCTGTGGAGCTAGAACATGTGTCTCTTGGTGATAGCTTATCATAAAAAGGACTGCTTATTTTAAGAATATGCTCAATTAAAAATAGTTTGAGTAGCAATGTATACACAAGTCTTCAGGTGTAATCAGTTGAGCATGGACTACTGCCTGGTAATGGTGAAGTAAGAATTAAAATTCCAGGAAGGTAGAGAATTCATGACTTTTAGACTACATTCTGTGGAATGACATGCATGGTTTTGCTCTTGGAAACAAAACGGCTTTTGAACAAAAGTCCTTCTAGCATGTTTTGGGCATGTGCTTCCCCTCCCCACAATGTTCTTAGTAAAAGAAAGTTGTCTATTCTGCATGTTCCAGAGATAGGTCTGACTTGTTTGAGCATCTTTTCCCTTAAATGAAAGGAAGAGGTCACCTGTGGTCATTTGAAAATAACATCAGCATGGTCTTATATATGTCTAAAAATCTTAACTAATTTCTGAAAGGTATGACTAATCTGGTGTTTCTTACGCAGGTGTTCTATAGTCTGAATAGTTTGCAGTTTAGCTGCAAATTTAATCTAATTTGTTCATCTCTTTCTGTCTAGGTTCACTGAAGAGAATTCTGGCTGGTGACAAATAATGGTGAGTAAAGCCGTTGGGGTATTGGTAAGTGTTAAAGTGCTCAAATTTTCGTATTATTCTCCCTCCCCTCCTTTATTTCCACCAGTCATTGAGATTTCAGCTTTTCTTAGGACACTTTCATAGCAGCACTGGAATTCTACTAGTGTCAGCTTTTGGGTTGGGCTTCTTGAGAAAAAAAGCCTGATTTAACTGTGTTCTAATCAAGAATCAAAACTTTTAAAATCATGAAATGCTTAAGTCATGCTGTCATTTTGGTCTGCTAAAAGGCACTTATCATATAAATTAGACACTCATATTATGAGTTATTATATAAGTTTAGCTTAGAATTGCCATCCTCAAAATTATTTGTTAAACAGAGCATAGGAAGAACATAACATAGTCAAAATTGGAGTTATCAAGTATAAAAAAAGTAAATTAAAGTTTTCAAAGGATGACAATCAACTTCAGGAGCTTTGCTTTAGTTTTTGTGCAGTGAATAATTAAAGGTAGTTAAGATATGCAATCTAAAATAGATTTAGGAAATGCTAGATTCTGTTCTCAGCTTTGCCACAAATCCTTGGCATGTTTTGTTGCAGCTCTCCAGGCCTCTGGTTTTCTCTGCTTCGTAACAAGAATAAGACTTTCCCAGCAGTATGGGTATGGATTCTCAACTTTTCTATCGACTTAAGTATTTGAGTGCCTCAGATCAAAAATGGCGATATGCACTATGTATCAATTTTCATGATCTACCCACTGCTCATAATATAGGTATTGACAAATGTCTCTGAAAGATTATTTCAGAACTTGATCAATTATAAGGTTAAGATAATAGGAATAGGTTGAGAAACACAGGCAAAGAAAGATCAGAGAGAAGAGAGGAAAGGGGAAGAAAATGTTCGCTGTGCCCATGTTCTTGTATGTATGAGAGTGAGAGCAAGAAGAGGAGAGGGAAAATCACTGCAGTGCCAGACTAGGTCATACGAGGGGATTATCACTGATGAAATGCTGAGAGATCTGTGACATGATGACTATTAACAAAGTCTATCTATGTTATGAACAAGTGAGGAGAAATGAGTAAGAGGAAATACCTAATCTCTGATCTTACAGCTGTCGTAAGTGCTTTTAATTTCCATAGAGCATTGACAATTTTGTAGTTAATTGTGTGATAATTTACAGCATCTCTTTGAGTTGTGACCCGTTAAAGCAGAATACAAGCTCGGTGTGTAGTATGTGTTCTTCTGCAACTTCAACACTGTCATATTATTTCTAGAGTCACATATAAAGACTCCCATAGCTAATTAACATCCATATCTTTTTGAATGCATTGCTTCTGAGTAAGCATATAAATTAACTCAGCGTTTCCATAGTATTTTCTTAGGCAGACTACAAACAACTGTAATTTAAAATCTTAGAGAATGAGGGATTCTTGCAGTTTGTGAAGCCAGCATATTTTGCTTGTTAGAATCAAACTTTTACAGAAAATGGCTTGTGGTTACTTTGGTATTGAATATATTTTATTCTGTTTTCTAAACTACCTTTCTTGTTTTTTTTTTTTTTTTTGGGATTCCAGATCTTCTCTTGACATTGGAGAAGGTGATCCTGTTCCTTTTTCTTGGTGACTGCTCTTAGGCTGTGAGATGCAGATCTTTCTCTTCTTGCAAGAGAAAGCCTGTCCTTTATTTCCATGGAGCTGAATGAACAAAGACCTCTCCACTTCCCGTTGCCACGATTTCGTGATTTGAGTCACCAGATGGCTTCTCCCACAGAAGCACCACGTCATCTTATAAAAACTTAAAAGCAAAGTACCTGAAATGAGCATTTCTTTTCCTGAAAAAGCGTCTCCTGTGCCAGCTCTTCATCCAGCTTTCTGCATTCCATTTTAAAATGAGAAATGCTGTGTAATCAGAGGTATGGAGAAGCCAGCATTCTTCACTGATACTTCCTCCTTCATTTTAGGAGGGATAAATTCTTCACTGTGTCATACTGGAGCTCCTGTCAGATAAAGTGTCTGTGTGCTTTGCTATGCCAGGCTGTCTTGATGTGTATGAGAAGTTACAAGAAGAAAACCAGAACATACTTCGCACTCTGAAATAAGGAAGAAACTTAAACAACTGAGGAAGGCCCAAAGCACATATTTTTTAGTGCAGAATCCAGGACTGAGTGCATAGATCGATGTCTTGATGTCAACTCGCATAAAGCAGCCAATGCAAAGGAACAAATTCAGAACCGCCTTGTCTGTAGTGTGTAGATGCACTATCCCAATCTGTGATCGGAATTTTTATTTGCATGTGTAAATCCACATACTTGGTGGATATGATACGCTTTGATGAGAAGGAGGAACTACTCTGCACCTTTCATTTTTTTTGCAAAGAAAATGAAGCTTTAAAGACCTCTAGAGTTACAGGATAATGATTGGATTTATGTTAAATCATTCACACTCCATTTTTAAGAATCCTAAATGACAAAATGTACAAAAATACTCTGCCATCAAAGGGATGGCGCAGAACTTTTTTATTTGTTAGAGGAATTCTCCTCTGGTGTGAAGGAAGAGACTGGAGGTCTAAAGCTCCAGTTTGTCACTCACCTTCCTTGGCACAGTTTTAGCTTTTCATACTGCTCATGGAATTGGCTTTTTGTTCTTCTGTGGCTGATGGAGAACTGAGATGACCTATGTGTTTCCATCACAGAGAAACAGGCCCGAAAGAATGAACTCCTAGCCACTTAAGAACAATATTTTGAGAGAGAGCAGAAATGCAAAGGGTGGGCTTCTTGTGTTTCTTCCAGAATTTTGTCCCCTGACTAAGGAGCAATCTGTTGTTTTTACGTTTACATAGCATTCTTTGTCTTCATCATTTTCTGTCATTCTGAGCTTGTAATGCTCACATGCTCCTTGCTTGCAGTGTTGTTTATATTAGGTATGATTTCTTGGCAAAAGAACCAGAACAGAGATAGGATATATATTCTGTTCTACTTTAATCTGGAGCTCTTCTTAGTGCACCTTATTCAAGCTTGTGATTTAGAAAATGTGACTTACTAGCTTAAAATAATATTTTCAAATCTGGATCAAATAAAAGTATATAGGTTCTGTTAAGAGAGCTTGGGGAGGAGTAGTAGCATGGCTGGGGGACATTTGAGGGGGTTTATTTTTCCTTTGGAAAACTGCTGGAAGGACCCAGGCAGCCTGCAAATGGCTGGAAGTAAAAGCATCAGCTGAATTTCTTCACAGATCTTGACAATATATTGCAAGGGCAGCACTGGTATTTAAAAAGTAGGAAATTTAATGGGGAACAAGTTCCATAGTAGAGTGAGGACAAATACAGATTTGAATTTTGGTCTCAGTTCAGTAACATTTAGATGCGCGTTGTAACAATATTTAATGAGTTTTATCCACTTTTTTGGTTTCCATGAAGAAAAGATCAGGTTCATAAGTTACAGATTGGTAGGCAAGACACTGCATGTCAAAACAAAGCCAATTGTAATGAGCAGAGGTGCTCTAACATTGTGGGTAGCATTTTGATGAGCTGTGTCATGTCAGTTGTGGCAAGGCAACGACAAACTTGACCTGTCTTCTTTTAAGAATGTAGGATTTCCTTGCAGTCTGAATACAATCTGAATTTTACTGTTCTAGAGGCAACTAGAAACACATTTCCTTTTAGGTCCTCTTTGTGTTGAAATCAGTGGAATTTAACGTAGATGTATGTAGAAGCCAGGTCCACCTCTTAAGTAATGGAAAATACTGTCAATATCTTAGGATTATACGAGGTTAGAAGTTATCTAGTGTAAGACACATCTATTCCTAAATCTGGGAATTTCTTTTCCTTCCTTCTATCTACATTCACTATCCTCTGGACACTGGAGCTGGCAGCTGTTTCTAGTACAGTTTGGAGACATGGGGAACAGGAAGGTGTTTTTGTTTTCTGTGCGGGTATGTACAAAACTCCGATTAGAGAGTAGATGCCTTTACCTCTTTGATGCCACATCCATAGGAATAACTCAACATTCTGTAACCCCTTTTAACAAAGACATAGAACCACTGCTTTTTCCTGACTTCTCCTATCCCTGACAATGTGACAATGTTAGTTTTAAAATTTAATTTCAGAACATAACATATTTAGCAGGGCTAAACATCTGTGACTTTCACAGAAATAGTACTCCAGTTGTGCATGCCCAAGAGACCTCTCTTGCCATATCTTTCCAGCCAGCTCCTATATAAAACTGCTGTTAGGAAATGCTGC
The DNA here is from genome assembly GCA_013389825.1 of Crypturellus undulatus. Lineage (NCBI taxonomy): Eukaryota > Metazoa > Chordata > Aves > Tinamiformes > Tinamidae > Crypturellus > Crypturellus undulatus. Next base: position 992,081 of record VWPW01026718.1, read on the forward strand.
CTCAGCATTCTTACTTCTTGTTCCACTTTGTTTCTCTATGTTGGTTGAAAATCTTCCCCGTGAAAGATTAAAAAAGTAAAGGGCATGTGCAATAGATCATATATATATACATATATATATTTTAATACTTGTGGACAAAATGTTACAAGTTGTTTGAAAACAACAAAATCACCAATGTCTTCCATTTTGAGATGTGTATAGTTCCATAAGCATTAGTGCTTTGTAGCAAACTGTAGTGCCATGTTAGGATCAGTGCATGAGCCTAGTAGTATTTTTACAATTTCAGAGTGACAAATTTATTAATAAACAGTGATAATGTAATTAACAATAGAAAGGATACAGTAAAAAAAATCACAAACATGGTCTAAATATGCAGTATCCTCCCTTTGGCAGTGGTAATGCTATCTTTAGAAATGGAATGTATTCACTTAATGGGCTTCTTAGAGTCATAGTTGACTTTTTGTTTTTAGTAAATTTGTCCAACTGCAATAGTAAACTATTGTACATAAGCATCCAGACTTCTCATCTCTGTACCAGTGTTTTTTTTTTTTTTTTTTTATGTCTTAAGGTGATTCCATGAGCAGCATTTTCAGTTTCATTATTACCCGTCCTATAATATACTCAGAAATATGAATATGGTAAGGAGCTAGTGTGCATTTTGTACACATCTCTGCTACTTCAAGATTATCACTTACAAACCCTGTTAATTAAGTCAAAAAAAAATTTCAGCTCTAATTATATAGTTGTTATAATAGGTTAAATGTTAGTGTCATCATCTTGCAGATTGTTGCAGAATGTTATCTACTATTTTATATAGAAATATTGTATCCATTATTGCAGGAATTGGGAACTTATTTTTTTCTGAAATCCTGTTGAATCTCTTAACATCTTTGGTGGATCCTGTGTTTACATGCATTTTAACATGGGAGAATATAATAAGATCAAGGGCTGTTAAAAGTCAATATTGCAGAGTGTAGCTGTTCTGTAGGCTATATCTAGCCTATGTATCATAGATTTCCCCACTCCTGTATTATTAAGAACTCAGTTTGTATTTTGGGTAATTTTCAGTATTGCTTTCCATCTCTAATCTCAATTTTAATAGTTTTTATCTCTCCCTCTGCTTTTTTTAGTAGGAAAGTTTAGACCATGGGAAGTCCATATGATTTAGCACCCAATGGGCAGCTTGGACTAGTCAAATAAGAGACTGTTATGATCCCTAAGATTTGCAGTGCTCTGTAAATGGCATGTCTTGATTTTCTAGGGAAAAAAAAAAGTGTTTGGTGGCAGTGCTTCTTTTCAACCATTTCTCTCTTTTATAAGAACAAAAATCTCTGTCAACTTAGAGAGGATACTGCATCTTTTTTTCCAGAGACCTGCCTGTAAATGGCCATTAGGGGGAGGGAGGGAATAAGTAGCTTGGTTTTGTAATTTTAATATAAGTATAAACTAATTACGCAGTATATACTTGGGCACAAAAAACCAGTAATACTTGCAGAGTTAGTGTATGTAACAAAGCAAGACCTCTGCATTTACTCTGTCTTCAAGAAAATTGGACAGGTGGGCCATTTACAGTAGAGTTCTGGGGACCTGTCATTGGAGTTAGATTCAGTTCTGAACAAAACTAGCTGTGTAGCTGTACCATTGAATAAAGTAGCTTAGTGCTTGGGAGAATCAATTGAAAAATACCTCTGAAACTGGAATGCAAAATAGCACAGTATGTAGGGGGAAGAATCCCTGATGCAGACAAAGCCATAAGATGATTTAATAAGAAAAAATAGAACTTTAGTAGCAATAACTGTTTTGCATGTGATAGTAAATAACTTGCATTAGCAAGATTGTACAGTAGAATAAGTGGGTAATAACCAAATAAGTTTGTGGTGTTCTGTGCTGCAGGGAGTTGCACAATGCCTCTTCTGAAGAAGATGGGCGAGTTCTTCTTAGTGTCCCTCTCGTTGGAGGGAACTTGGCACTTGAATAATTTCTTAATGAACCTGGTATGAAAAACACAGGTTAGTTTTGTCATGTGTCCGAAACAATGTGTGCTGGGGAATGTCTGGCGGTTCTATTGGAAAGTATGAGTGAAGTTACCCCCCTCCTTTTTTTTTTTTTTTTTATTCTAGTACTTGCTCTGTTTCTGTTAGGTAATAACTGAACCCTTCTAAGTACTGAACTGTGAAGAGAACCTGGTTCCATTTCTAGAAGGCATTTTATTGCAGGAAGTGCTTTTTGCTTTTTGTGTTTAAAAAAATACATATATGTATAAGAGAATACTTGACACTCAAAACATTTTATTTCCTAAATGGATTTGTAGGATACTAAAAATACTACTTTACAACAAATGTAATTTTGGACTTGTTAAACACCCTGTTTTAGACCATGGTAGATTTCTGTTGCCTGAAGTTTTGTAGAGGTGAATGCTGTGAAGCCTTTAGTAACACAAGGGGTATTGATCTACAGCTGTAGCCTCCATTTTTTAAAAAAGAAAAAAAAGTGTTGAACACTTTTCAGTGTAGATCTGTAGTCTATAGAGTCAGTAGGGCCAATATATAATACTGTTATGAACAAAGACATTGTATCAGAAATGTAGCTCTGTCTGTTTGGATTTCTTCTAGAAAGGTGAAGTAATTTGACCGTAACTTATAGGTGAAGAGAGGCTACTATTAGTTCTAAAATCCCTTCAGTGGAATCCTTTGGCTCTCCATGAGCTGATAATGAGCCTGTGAGGACTGCAAGCACTTTTGCAGTCTAAAGTAACCAAGATAAACATGCGGATGACTGAATTAGCTTTTAGCTAATATGTAATAAGCATATGAAAAACTAATTGATCTGGAAAGTTGTAATTGGCTTATATATCAGCTATTGGATTATTGATAAAACTGGGAGCTGACCAGAGGGAACCTTTATTTGATAATTAGATAGTATTAGGTAAATTATAAATTGATTCTGATCAGTGGTTATCAAATACACTTGCATAATAATGAAAACGAGGTCATGTTCACACTTCAGAAGTATATGTTTTGTGACTGAATAGAATTCTTCAAGGCTCTATTCATTTAGAGAAGGGGGAAATAAATAAGACTGCGGTAGCCAGGCAAGGCATCCATGCATTCATCCCAGTTCAGATTTTATAATGATCTGTTCTCCATGATGTGCTAAACTAGAAATTGGTCTTCACAGCAGCAACAGAAATTCCACTACCTTGCAAATGTTGAATTATCATATGACTTGGCTCCCAAGCCCTTGATTTCTGTGCTTCTAAAACTAAGCAGAAGTGGCAGATGCTAGTATGGTTCGCCATGGGGTATCAAACATGTAGTGCCAACTAAAGTCGTACTTCCTTTTGCAGTGCTAAACTTAGATGATACACATATACCCTGTTTCCTTATCCTGCTGCAGAAGGTCTAGTCAGTAGTTACGTGGAGATTTTGCAACTTCCTCTGAAAATAATTGTTAATTCAGGACAAGATAAAAATAATCTTGCAAAGAAATTGTATCAGGCTCCAGGACACTTAATGAAAGCATACAAGGAGTACATTGACGAGCTTGCAGTGTATTTCTGGGCAGAGAAGAATAGGGAAGAGCAGAAAAAAATTTGATGAACAACAAATCTTTGAAATATCTGCTTCCCCACTTCTCTAAGAAACTATTGGGTCTTCCTTCAGAACGTAATAATCGTACTTGCTATTCAGGTACAGAGCTCATTAGGGCAGTTCAAGTAAGGTGTCTTTGGACTTCTTCTAGTGAATAATCCAGCATATTGCCCCTGCAGCACTTTGACTAGTGCACAAATGCCAGCAATGGAACCAGGGTGTCTCATTGATTAGTGTAGATCAGTAACTTGTCACAGATTTCTGAACTCTCTGTTTGCTCTGCACTTTTTACTGAACAAGAGTTTAAGAGAAAGAATGTGTTTCTGTCGCTGAGCCTACATACCAGGTTATAATACGGATTCTCTACGATTTTAAAACATCTACTATTAAAGATAAAAGGTAACTATCTAGAGTGTAAATCCTGGTTGCTTTTCTTCTTCCCTTCCAAATGAACAGGTTTGCATGTTCAATAAGAAGGCTACTTTGTAATGCCTTAGAAGAAAGAACTGGTGGAAAACCGAAGGAAAGTAGCACAGGCCCACAAACCAAATCTTAGAGCTAGTATTCTAATTATGCATGATTCAAAATGTCTAGTGTAATGTAGTTATTACCAGTAAATTGAGATATGCATTTATACATAATGAAGCAATAGGAATTAATATACCAATAGCTTGAACTTCCTGCTTTGATTCTCAAATTTTGTTTTTAGAGAACACACTGCCCCCTTAGAGGAGGGGGCAGAATGTATAGATAGGGATGGAAGCATGGCACCAAAATGGCAAGTCAGGAACCAGCATCAGCAGTACTCGCCTTTATAACCTCTCGGCTGGTTCATGTTAGTGTCCTGGGCATGTACAAAGCAGGGCATTAACTAAGCATGTTTAGGGGCGAGATGGGGTGTCTCACCTGCTGCAGCTGTAGCAAGGAAAAGGGTGCAGAGTTTCTCATGAGGTGCAGAGGGGAGCGACTCGGGGCGGGGAAACAGTTAACAGACTCAAATTAAGTGGTTATTTGCCAGATGTAGGTAAAAAGCTTAGGTGTGGTGAAAAGAAATTATTTGGAGAAGACTGAAATCAATAAGCACAGTACATATATTTCAGGTGTTGAATAGCTTTTTAATAGACAGTATTTTCAGGTAACTCTCTAGCCACACAGGCAGCTGTACTGAAGCATACTGGTATCAGCCAGCAATAATGGCATCTGCAGGAATGAACCTGAAAATACTGGTTATCTTGTACATTTTTAAGTTCTTTGACAAAGAGATTTTTAAAAACAGAAAGTGAGATTTGATCACTGGAGGTCTCTATCTTTGCAACACAGGTTGCAATATAGTGTTTTTTCTTTATTTCACTTATTAAATAAAAGGGATCCATCTTTCTGTAAACTTTCAATGTATACTCAGTATTATTTTCCAAGTCTTTTAGTGGGTGATGCAGTGAATTTCAGCTAGCAGTATGAAAAATATCATAGAACCTGTGGCATAGCCTGTCCCACTAATGCTTTTCCTAGTCTGAAGTATTCAAACAAGTAGAATAGAACTTTGGCCACTGCGGATTCCATACTTACAGCTTAGCTTAATTTTATAGGTGGGCTTAACTTGTGCAAATACTGCTCTGTGTACTTGAGGCTCAGCCTTCTTTCTTAAGTAGAAAGAATGAGATCTTAGTAGAAGAAATTGTGCATCAAGTTAACTCCCGTTCACACATTTTAGCCACCATCTGCAAAGCACCATGATTGGAGTTTAGAATGGGGCCTGTGTTTTCCTTGTGAATGCTCTTCCTAACGATACACAAAAATTGCCAAATGAGATAGGAATATGAAAAGATAACTGCTTGTAGTATCATTAACTAGATTAAATGAATGCTTTGAGACAACTTCAAGCAAAAAGAGGAAACTGTAAAACAGGTTTAGCCTAGTGGTTATCCATGGCCATCTAAAATCTAGCTGATATTCTATAGAATGCTTCACATGGGCTTAAACTCCATTAAAATATATATTCTTTCACGTGAAATGTAGTTGTATCCATTCTTAATGCTTATCCCCTTCAGTACAAAACCAGGGGAAATATATAAGGTACTTTAGGATTCAGTGAAGCTCTTCTCCTTTTGAAAAGTAGGATAGAGCAGCAGAGAACTATTAGACAGAAGTTGGAGATTCTTAATAGTTATGTTAATACTTAAAAACAGCTTAGAGAATGCTTCTCAGAGGGGGCTTCTGAGGGCATGCTCACATGGATGAGTAGAGGAAATCACTGGTATCACTATGAACTATGTATTCCCATTGCACACATTTTACATGGTAACAGTAAAAGAATGTCTCCCTCTGAATTCTGAAATTTTTCCAAAAGGCAGCTTGCTTTTATATCTATGCATCTTCGGGAATATCAAGATAAGATTTTATTCTTTTGACACTGTAAAGAGGAACTGTTTAAAAATGAACTTGGAAACTCTGCACCTGTATACAATTTTTTTTTTAGCAATAAAGCAGCACAGGCTGAGAATGCACTAAAATCTTGATGTGTCATTTGTTCAAAAGAAAAATTAGCCAAGTTGCTACACATTGAATCTTTATGGAGATAGTAACTGCTTCTACTTCTAAGATACATTGCCACATTCTGTAACTTCGTTGACCTTCAGCAATTTGGACTAACGAACTCCAGCTGTTCCAGGAGACTTCAGGCAGAAGACTATTTTTGACTTCCTGGAGGCAGCTAAGGAAGATTGTCACTTTAATCATATTAAGATGGGCAACTTACCAAATAAAAGGTTTAAGGATTGTTTTAGATGGTAGTAGAAAACTTCTGTGTGTATAAAAGTAGTAAATCCCTGGGGAAAAACAAAACAAAACGTGTTTGTTTTGTCAATCTTATTTCCCTGAGAATTCCCACTGCCTAGAGGCAAGAACAACTTTCTCCACAGTTGCTGCTGAGAAGAGTTTTCAGGATTGCTGTAGCGCAATGCACCATAGTGTATCAGTCACCTCGTGGGTGCTGAGGGGGCTGTGCCTCCCACCCCTGCTGCTCTGCATCAGTAACCCTGCTGCTGGCCCGTGAAGTACAACGTGCATGTGCTTCAGCAGCCCACTCACTTTTGTCTCTAGGGATAGTTCCAGAGAAGAGAGCTTTCCCATGTTTGCAAACATGGGAATAAAAATAGCTGTGGCTTGACCTCAAGACTTGCTTTTTAAGCAGCTAGCATTCATGTAAGTAGAATCTGTCCTTGCTGACTCAAATTGGTTCAGCTGCACTTAAAAAGTAAGCACACCTTTTTTAATACTGCCTGACCAGAAATCAGATTCCACTATGAAAATAAATATTCCTGACCAATTGTAATTTAAGAGAAATATAAATATGGGCCAGATGGGCATCCAAAGCCAAAGCTGTAGCAGGAAAAGATTAAGCATCATGTAATTCAAAATGCACCCACCTCACACTATTGAGAATAGAATTGCATTTACTTTACATTTCATAAATTAAGGTGGTTTGTTTGTTAAACAAGAATTCAGCTTCAGCATTGTTCTGCTGTTAGTGCCAACAGGAACATCAGGCTGATGCTGAGCAAATGCATAGAAGACTCAACACACTTGAGATATTTCCAGTTTCAAAGGTTAGTGAAATGTACTTTAACCTGAGACAGTTTGTCAGCTGTTATTTAAAAAGCACATATTAAATGCTTAAAATCACGTCAAGCAAGTCAAGTATTAATGCAAGGAATGATCATTAATGCAGTGTCTCATAATAAGCCAATATCTGCATCTACAACATAAATTGATGGTCTATGCTGCAAATAATTTCTTCTATTTAGATAATAAGATAACTGAAAACTCATAGGATAATATATGTGATCTGTATAATAGGTATTTCTGATTTTTTTTTTTTATTAAGAAAAGTTTCTTATTTACAACAGTAAAGGTAAAAATCACAACAAATAACTGTCAATTTCTGTTTCCACTTAAGGACACTTAACTAAATTCCGTGACTATGATTCCTGCATCTAGAATATTAAACATGAAGCAAGACACTTTACCACTACTTACATTATAGAGAGTAGATGTATATAGTAAAAAACAAAGCCAATGCAGGAATCGGAATGAAAGGGCAAGAGCAAATAGCCCCATTATCAACTATATTTCTTAGAATGATGCAGCAAAAGGGCTGTCACTTAAGAAGACAAAAGTGAAATAGAGATAATCCCCACCTGAGAGGGGGGAATGTTTGTAAAAAATAAGTTTTGTCACAAGATCCCAGTTAAATACCAGTGGGCCATTAAACAGTGCAGAAGTCACTGCACAACATATCTTTATTAAAAAAATAATCCTTGTTCTCAGTAAGGAAGTAATCAAATTCAGCACTTCCAGCCTTACATAAATATACAATGACAACTCTAAAAGGAGCAGTTCTTTGGATAAGGGTGCTAGAGCTCTTTTGAGAGAGGATAACATTTATCATAACAGAGAATGAAATGTCTTACAGGAGTGTAATGTTTATTTCAAATAGTTACTTTCGATATCTTCAATTTAGCTGTCATTGAAAAGCACTGCACTTCTGCACTGATGCCTGTCAAAGATCTAAAACTAGCAATTACAGTCATTCAGCATATAGAGATGTAATTTAACTGAAGGAGCCCTGCTCCTCTTCCAGTAGAATAGCTGTTGATACTCTCTGTCATATCTCAATCAGAACAGACTCAGAGAGAACCCAGGAACTGTTAACCATGAAGCAGCACAATGTACATAAATAGTAGGATAAGTACCAGCTGCTCACTTAAACCCCTGGGGTGCTTTTCAGTGAGTTTCATCCCCTCCCCTCCAGTCAAATTTAAGAATTATTTTACAAATAGATCAAAACAATGAAGCCTTCATACAGGGAGTACAGTCTGTCATTTCTATATGGAAACAGAAGTAGGGGAGGGCAAATCACATCACCAAAATTAAGTCAATGAAGAAAAATGTATTCCTCTCTAGTCTATTACAGGCAATACTAAACTTAATGAAACCTTTAAAACCAACTTTAAGGCAGTGGGAAGGAGGGAAAAAGATCCCTTTCTCCCTGATCTCTCAGCTCACAGGAATTAAGGACTAAAATGTTCAGTCCCAAGAGCAAGTAGCATTCTTTCCCTGAGATGAGCTTCTAAATGTTCTGGAGGGGACCAGAATCTATGCAAAACTAACAGAAATGTTCATGAGCAGCCTTCTACTATTTTTTGTGAAACATCTTGGCTGGCCAAAGGAAGGCAGCAGCTGGCCCAGCACAGTTTCAGCAGAGCTATGTTCCCATGACTAAGTAGAGGAGAAGGGTGGAGAAAAGAGCTTTCCTTAAATTTCATGGCTTCAGCCTCAGAGAGATGGGCTCAAATCTGCCAGAATCAGCTGTCCATGGTCTGAGGCTGCCAGAGCAGACAGAAACCAAGACAGTGCAGCACAGCTGTGGAGCTTGGCAGACACCTGTAGTGTGAGATCTTGTGGTCCAGGCAGCAACGTGCCTCCTGTGGCCACGCAACAGGCATGCCATACAGCTTCTGTGGCACACGAGCTGGCCGCTTCTGTGGGCCGTACACAGATGTTTGAAACAACTATCAGGTTTAGCAGCACTACCCACAGCTGATGCAGCTAACAACTATCAGGTTTAGCAGCACTACCCACACCTGATGCAGCTAACAGCCACTTCACCAACAGCTATAGACATTGCATCTATGTGAAAAGACCAAAATTATAGACCTCTGTAGGACTTAAATTGTAATGGTTCTTCTTGTTTATTACCTTACTGATATGTTTCACACAGTCCCCAAAACTCCGGAGTTCAACTTTTCGAAGGCAGCTTTTCCCCTAAAGTTTTAAGGGAGACGCACAGCAATAGATCTGTTGCCTCAGAGATTGCCATGCCATACAAGTGACCTATTTGATTTTCACAGCAGTTTCAGGATGTTAAGATTTTCATGTGTTCCCCCTAGGCTGCAGAGAAACACTTCAGAGTAAGTTCCTTCTATCCACAGATAAGTGACAGATTAAGACGCTGACCTTTTCTGATGCATTACTTCATCATAATGAACAAACCCTGCAGAGATCTAGAAACAAAGTAGTTCTTTAAAATGGCAAATTATTTGTTGTTCCTTTTTCATATGCTGGTGTGAGGCTGGCTGCATCTGATGCAGTGGTTTGCTTTTCTGCCACATTATTCTTTTGGTTCAGTTCCTCCAGCTTCTTCATCAGCAAATCCAGACGCATGTGAACCATCACAAGCTTTTCTTTTAGCTAGGAAAGAGGGAAAAAAAACAATAAAAAAGAAAAAAAAGAAAAATATTGTTCTAATATTAGATTCTTGAAAGATGCACACTCCATCTTCAATAACTAAAAACAGATGATTTTGAAGATGGAAAATGATATTGGACTCTATTGTATCATTAGTATCTAATATGCCCTATTTCTATACTGTATACTGTTTAGTACAGGCAAAATTAGCACCCAAATTGGAGGCCTGTGTTACATGAGATCAACATGTATCAGCACAACCCCTTTTGCAGATGCATGGAAATTTTTCACTTAAATAAGCAGCCAGATCACATATTTTTTCTCCCCATTTAATACATTACAAGCTTGGGAAGACAGAGGATTTTTTTTTTATTTTCTGACAAGATCTGGACAGACTGTTTCATCTTTGTTTAAAAGTACACCTAAAAATAGTCATCTACTAATATTATGTTTTACTTAGGATGGAATATGTGCTTTGAAGGGGTGTAAAAGAAGAGAGTGGAAAAACAGATGGCATACACATACAAAGTCATGTAGAAAACCTTACTTTTGTGAGTTCCTCCTTTAGGCTCAAAGCAGGAAATTTTACTTTAGAGGCTTCTATTATCATTTGATTTTTTAAGAAGTAACTGGAAGACAAGCAGGGAAAGAGGAAAGACAAGAAAAGAACACTTTTAAAATAACATGGTTGCATTCATTGTTTAAACAGGTTATTTAAGATGATTTTAAAGCAAATCCTAGAAGTGCTGTTAAAAGTAGTCAAATATATTATGAAAATATTTAAAACAACAATAGTTGTACTTTAAAAACTTAAGATCTCTCATCATCAACTGAATGTAATTTATAGCTTCTATTATCAAATCTTTTAGCATGATGAAAAAGCAAATCTTTTTAGCATGATACATTACTCATATGGATTTGGAAGGGAAGTAGATTTCAAACTGTAAATAATGAAATTAAATTCTTGAAATTACAGGAGGACATATTAAAAATGTAAGGCAAATGGAATATAAGGCAATTGTGCCAATGCAAACAATTTTAATAGAAATAACATTAAAACCCGTGCACCAATGCACTCAGCCAAAGGTAAAACACCTCTGCTATAATCGCTTGCAAACTCCCATAAAGTCACTTATGTAATAGAAGAGCACACTCACCAAAGGATGCTGTCCTTGAAGAAACAGAAGAAGCCTCGCAAATAAGCCAGATCACTGAAAGCAGAATACAGAACAAAGCCCACGGTCAAGCCACACGAACGGCAGGATAAGGCATTGAAAGTGCTGAAAGGAGAAAGGGAAAAAAATACGTCTAATTGAAAGCTTTTAAAACCATAGGTACTGTCAGTTAATCAGAGGACATCAGATCAGTTTTACCTGAACGGCAAATAAAACATGTAATTTTACTTTTCTGTGTATATAAACAAACACAAAGAAGGACATGAGAAGTTGAGAAGGTTATGAAATAAGTAATTTCTGTAATAACTGAAATTGCTATCAGAGAAGTACATACACGGCTCATCAACACCAAGGAGTTTAAGCTATACTAGTCAGATATGACTTAACCAGTAAAAATAATACAATATACCTGTGCCCAAACCTCTATGTGCATAGGTATAGAGAAAAAAAAAAAAAAAAAAAAAANTTGTCACATGCAGAGAAAAAATGTAATTCTTTCTTCTAAATAATTTCTAACCCTTGTGGGTTGTGAAATAACCTTCTAAACAACATTCAAATACAACACTCATTCTGCTGTTTCTCACCAAATTTGCAAGCGGGTAGCTTTTACTTCAGACTTTTTTTTTTTTTTACTTCAGACTTTTTTCTCCTCAGAATTCCCCAGATTTAGCAAAGTTATCTCTGACTGATTGACTAACGAGTGGGACAGCAGAAGTTACTCACTTTCAGCCTATAAAAGCACAGGCTTTCATTTACCGCATGTCTACTTTACAAGGCAGGAGCAGAAGACAAGGAGTTAAGAAAAGCCCGGCTTTCCCTGCTTCGCTCTGGGGCTCCCCTCTCCAAACCGCGGCAAACGCTGGCGAGACCACGCACCAGCCGAGCAGGGCTCCCTCGAGGCCGATCAGCTGCGACTCCTCGCACGTCACGTCCCGCGTGACTCCTGCGGAGAGAGAGGCTGTCACTGCGGCCCCGGGCCCCGCGCGGCCCGGCCCGGCCCGGCGCGGCGACACTCACGGAGGCAGGCGAGCAGCCCGAGGCGCCGCTCCTCCTGCGCGCACAGGTGCAGCGAGTCGCCCAGCACGGCGCGGCAGCCGCGGCACTGGAACACGGCGCAGTCCTCCGGCCGCGGGCACCGCCGCCGCGACTGCGCCACAGTGAGAGCAGGAGGAGGAGGAGGAGTTGGAGGAGNAACTGCGCCACAGTGGGAGCAGGAGGAGGAGGAGTTGGAGGAGGCGGCGGCGAGGGTGGAGGACGCGGCGGCGGCGGCCGCTCCACGGTGACGACACCGCCGAGCTGCGGGTCCTGGAAGAGCTCCTGCAAGCGCCGCCGCACCGCCATGTTCTCCCGCCTCGCGTTCGAGAACGGCACCCGCCTCCGCGGCCTCCCCATTGGAGCGTGGCGCGCGGCCTCGCGCCGCCACAGGGCGCGGCGCACGTCAATCTGCGCCGCGTGAGTCCATTGGGAAATAGGCGGCGGCGGGGCTCCTCCCAACGCCCAATCGGGCAGCAGGGGGCANGGCACTGGAACACGGCGCAGTCCTCCGGCCGCGGGCACCGCCGCCGCAACTGCGCCACAGTGGGAGCAGGAGGAGGAGGAGTTGGAGGAGGCGGCGGCCGCTCCACGGTGACGACACCGCCGAGCTGCGGGTCCTGGAAGAGCTCCTGCAAGCGCCGCCGCACCGCCATGTTCTCCCGCCTCGCGTTCGAGAACGGCACCCGCCTCCGCGGCCTCCCCATTGGAGCGTGGCGCGCGGCCTCGCGCCGCCACAGGACGCGGCGCACGTCAATCTGCGCCGCGTGAGTCCATTGGGAAATAGGCGGCGGCGGGGCTCCTCCCAACGCCCAATCGGGCAGCAGGGGGCAGGGCTTCCCCTTGCCCGGAGCGCCTGTAGCGTTTGAAAAAAACAGAAGGCCGAGTCCGCGCCGCCATTGGTGGAGGGGCTGCAGCCGGGCACGCCCTCTTCGCTGGTTCCACCAGTGGGAGGGCGCGGCGGGCCCGTTCGAACGGCGGCGGGTGGGGCTTCGTGTCCGTTGGGCGCGACGTTGGAGACCCGGCGGTTTGTGGCGGTGGTGCCATGGCGCTTTCCTCGCTCGAGCAGCTCGACTCGCTCAAGTACACCGAGCTCCAGCGCATAGCTAAGGGTGCCGGCCTGAAGGCCAACCTGCGGGTGAGGCATGGCGGCCGCCTGGCCGCGGGCGGGATGGGACGGTAGCTCTGGGGGGCCGCGCGCTCGGGTGGCCCTACGGCCGATGTTCCGCTTCTGATCGCCGCCATGAGGAAACCGTGATTTCCTTCGTGTTCGGGGGCGCGCTGTGGGCAGCGGCACGGGGCTGGTAGTTTGGTACTTTAACTCTGGCCTATTCCTCGCCGCCTTCGGTAACGGGTGTTAACAGGAAGGGGAGCCCTCAGGGGCGAGAGCGGGTTTGCTGCTTTACCGGCAGGCATCGGGAACGAAGAGCTAATGCGCCTTCCCCTCTGTTTTGCCTAGGGCGCTCCGGGCACTTGTCAGTTGTCCAGCCTGGCCTGAGCTGCTGGTAACTCCCCCAGCAGAAGTCAGGCTAAGAGGGCACAAAGCCTTCAAAAACAAAGACACAACCTCAAATTCACCACTTGGGCGGTTGTTTGGATCCAGGGTTAGCTATCACTGTGTTGCTGAGACTTCTACTTGGGTCGTGGTTCTGGTTGCGTTATGTATAGCTTCTAGTTTGTGCCTAACTAAAGTCAGATTTGATTTTATGATGGCCTGTTCAGTTAAATATTCAGAAGTCTCTTATAGCTTAAAACGTTGGTAGGGTATATTATTATTATTATTATTATATGTGAACATGGAGAAGGGATGAGAAGAGTGTTTTGCGTGTAGCATTGGGCAAAACAGGAAAAAAAACTATTGCGGAAATCAAGTGCAATTTTATCTGTGTTCAGTTAGCCTGTTAAATACTCTCATTTATCCCAGAATAATCAAACTTTCTGGAAGAAAGACCAGAAGAAACCTAGTTGAAGAAATCTCTCTCTGCGCTTCTGTGAAGCGTATAATACAAATTTAGCCTGAGCCTTAAGTATGTTCTCCAACTTTACTAATTTTAATGAGGCTCCAAACATGTCTAAAGAGTTTTGTTTTGTTGTATTCAGTAAATGTTTTACTGTCTTGGCCTGATTTTAGGCTGCTACACGGATTTGTGCAGGACTCTCATCACTTAATGCAATCTTTGGTTTGTATCTAATCAAAATACATAATATTTTGATTTCTCTGCAGGCAAACAAACTGTTGAAAGCACTGAAGCAACACTTTCATGGAGCAAACCAAGAAAATGAAAATATGGTAATAACGAGAAAGTAGCTATTCTCTTTAAGAAAGATATATCTATCCCTGTAGCTAGTAAAATATGGCATGTAATGAAGATTGTATTTAACAGTGCACGCTAATAGTATTTTTTTGATAGTGCCTTCAGTTTACTGTACTTCCATACAGACTGAGACAAGCATGTTGGTATTGGCTTTAAAGTGGAGCCATGTATGATTGAAGGCTTATTTGTTTTACACTGCCAAAAATAGCAATGTGTTTTTTCAGCATAAGCGCAAATTTATTCTATACGAACTCTAGCATTTCAGTTTCTATTGACCATATCTTAATTCTTATCTGTTTAGCTCCAAGTGCTAGTCAGTAGCAAATGTAAAAATGTCTAGATGAAAGGAACTAGCTATTCATCTCAAAGTATTTTCTATCTACTGCCATTTATTTACTGGTGTTATAACAAAGATGATACAACTGAGATGTTCAATTTAATTATCTATTAGTATGCTGATTTCTGAAAGCTTTCCCTTTTGTAAGTTAAAACATTTAATTGAGTATGGCCATGTGTTTTTTCTGTTTGTTTGTTTTATCTCTGGTAGAAAGTAAATCAGAATCTGTTTAAAACACCCATTTTAAGTGTTTTCTTTATAAACTATTTATTTTAAACCGTGGGATGTAACTTTTCTATAATCCTTGCTAGTTTAATTTTACTAAATTTTGATAGGTGCGTTAAGTAACAATGTGAATGTTGCATATTTTTCCAGCATATAATTTACAGTCTTCTACAAAAATGTCACATATGTTTCATGTTATGATATTTATCTGGTACAGAATTTGGAAGAAAGCACATCTGCTTTCATTGAATCAGATGAACTGAACAGTCAGGAGGAATCTATGCCTGATCAAGAGTGCTTTATCACAAAAAGACGTGGAAAAGAAAAGAAAGCAACCAGAAAATACAGCAATTCCAAGGAGGAAACTAGTATCAGTGAGGATAATGAAGGGCTTTCTGCTGAGAAAGAGGTGATTAAGATTGCTTGGAATTGTCTACCCTGTCTCCCTTCCCTCCCTCCTAAACATGTATATGAAGCTTAAGTTAACAATTTTATTTCATTTTACCACTAGTTAACAGGTAACATATCTTTTTTGGTAAGCAGACCTGTTAGTGTTATTGGTCCTCAGTCCTTTATAGCACCTTTTTTTTTTTTGTCTAATTTGTCTGTGTGCTACTCCAGAATGAACAAATAATTTTTTCTTTGTGTACACTTTCAGCTGGAGGGTGGAAGGGGGAAATATTAATTGAAGAATTTTAATTCCTCCAGGATGCATCATTCAAAATAATTTATCAAAATATATCCACTGGTCTATTGTAGTATTCAACTGCATGTTAGACTAGCTTCAAAATTTGCCTAAAATCAGTGCGTTTCCGCTTTCCTATGTAATAAAAAAAGAGAGAAGTTTGATATGAATTCCTTTATTTTTAGTTTTTATAAAGTAGTTCCTAAATTATTTTCTAAAGGACTATGTATGAAGTCCACTAACAAGGCAGATTAATTGTTTTAGGAGACTGGAAGTTTCCTGTATCTCACGATTTCAAAGTGAAAGGTGGGAGGGTGTCTGTGTAGCGTGTGTGGTGTTCTTGATGTTGTTGCTGTGGTTGTTTTGTTTTTTGTTTGTTTGTTTGTTTTTAATTTGATTCAGAGAGGAAGGGTTTTCTTGCAGTAAGATTCCCCACCATTGCCCACAAAATCGCATGCACCTAATGGGAGAATTAAGACAACTGCATGAACAACTTTTACCGGTATAAAGTTAGAGGAGGGATGTAAGAAGAAGAGGAATCATTTTTAGCTGCTAGTCTTTCTTATGTTGTTCCAATAAGCAAAAGCCTACGGTAATCACAACTACAGTAGCAAAAAATAATATTGCTGGCAAATTTGTTTTGCTAACAAAATCAATTTTATTTTAAAATACTATAGCTGAGCAGGTGGACAAGATAGAGCCTGCTCAAAGCAGAGTCAGCTATGGGGTCAGATCCATGTTGCACAGGGCCTTTGGTGTTTTGGTCTTGGAAAGCTCCAAGGGTGGAAGCTTTATAGGGGAGCTATAGCTCCCCTGGGAGGCCTGTTGCACTGGCAGACTATCCTCAGAGTTAATGTCTTTCCTGATACCCAGGTGGAACAATCTGTCTAACCAAAGTATGTTTAAACCACAGGAGCATTCAGAAATGAAAGAAAACAAAGTGCCCCAGCACGAAAAGGAAAAGTATGTACTGCAAAACAATGACCCAGTGACTAAAAAGAGAACTATTGAGAATTCAAATGTGGGTTTGGGGCAGAAAGAGCAACCAGACAAGATTTCTGCTAAAAAAAATAGAGTGGAATGTAAGTAAAAAAAAAACTTAGAAAAGAGTGAGTTTATTCATTTGTACTGCTTAATCAGATGTACTTTTTTTTTTATTATTCTGTGTCAATGTCTGGTGATCTGATAGACCAATTGTACTTTACTGGGGATACCCCAGAAGAATCTATATAATTTGGGCTAATGTACTTGCTTAATAGATTGTAAGGAAAGTTCAGATTGTTCACAATCCTGCTGGTTGACTTTTAATGAAAGAGCTCTCAAAGATACCAGTCTATTTGAATCTTGCATCTGGTTTAGGATCAGTGCCCTTAGGAAAACCTCTGATACGCTACTCAGCCCTTTTGCAAAAAATGTAAGAAATGAAGAACTTTCTTCCTTGTGCTTAATTTTTCTTTTCCTACTTCCTGAAATCTATAAAGTCTGTAGTGTTTTGTGTGTTTGGTTTTGTTGGCACTAAATTAATGCCCTACAGTTCTAACCACCTTGCCTAATCTGGCTGCCTCTGGTGATGCTCTTCCAGTTCAGCCAGCAGGAGGGAAGATCCCTTCATGTGCAGGCCGTGCATCAAAGTCTGGGAAAACAGGAATGAAAGCTACCACACCAAGTAAGATGCCTACTATCTCTATAAGTAAATGTGCTGTCTGTGTATGAAGGGAGACTTGACCTACAATTTTTTATGAATCAAACTTTTGTTTTGTTCTTGAAAAAGAAAATATCCTTTCTTTCAGTAAGAGACTCCAGGTTACACAGGGAGGCTTATTTTTTGTTGTTGTTTGTTTGTTATGACAAACAAACTGATGACTCGAATACCTAATATAAAAGTGATTTACTGAGTGTTTTGATGTATTCTGGATTTAATACTTGTATTTATAGTGGTCAAAACAAGAAAATCCAGGAAGACATGCCATGATTCCTACTTGTTTAGCTTCCACTTTGTAAATGTTTCTCCTGTGGTATATTAACATGTATGGGGTCATTTTGATCGCTGTGAAAAGTACAGGCATGTACTTAAATGTCTTGGATCACTGGATAAAGAAAGCTTTTTTTAAACATGTGGTGAAGCAGATGTTGTTTCATTTTGTGTTTAATCACGTGTGGATACACAGACTTTTAATAAAGGTCGTATTATATCTTCTCCCAAACTCCAGTGATAGGTGTTGCAAGTTTCTTCTGTTTTGTGTAATAGTATTTTTTCCTTATGATCTTATCAGATATGTAACTCTTATTTTTGGATCTTTTTAGACTTCAAAAAGTTACATGAGGCTCATTTCAAGAAAATGGAGTCTATTGATGACTACATTGAGAGGAAAAAAAAGATTATTGAAAACTGCAGCAGTTCTCTTAACGAAGTCAAGGTAACTTCTGACAAGGGAAGATATCCACTGTTCACATTTTTTTTAAATTCAGTGTTAATTTATCTCCACAAAAGCACTCTTGAAAAATCCTACAGAGAGGTTTTTCATGTGTGCAGGCAATTTCATTGACCATAGCATTCCACTGAACTGGATTCCTATCTAACTCATTATATATTACTTACATATGCCTTACATAAAAAAAAAAAAAACTTACATAATTAATCTAACTATACATTTATAAATAGTTATTAATGCCACTTCTGAGGAAGTTATAAATATGTGTCATAGTTATTTTGTGGATCATGTTCTGAAACTTTTATTTTTGTTTGAATTGCTACAGATTAATCACTCTTCAAAGGGCAGAAGTTAAAAATCATGCTTTTGCTCTTTTAATTTATATGCATCATGTGTTATTTTTGGTCCTGAGTGCCAGTTCTGGTATTTTTATACTTGCATGTGTGAGTAGTGAAAATAGGGACTCCTCAGGTCGTAATAGACTTGAATGGTGTCAGAAGTACTGGAATAAGACTTAATGTCAATGCATCAAAGTCCCAATGTCCTCAATGTTACACTTTTTTTTGACAGACACAACGTGTATATAGATTTACTTTATTTTTGGCAGGTACTGGCCAAAAAAACTAATCATTTAAGGGTATCAGAAAAAGGCACTCCACATAACAATTCCAAGGTATGTGTTTTTTCAGATCCCCTTCTAATAATAGATAAACTTTTTAAGTTCCAAGTAGATCTTTTCCTTTTTTTTCTTTGAAAGCAGAAAAGACTCTGCTTTTGATTCACTATGCATGTTTTTTCCTT
The DNA here is from genome assembly GCA_013389825.1 of Crypturellus undulatus. Lineage (NCBI taxonomy): Eukaryota > Metazoa > Chordata > Aves > Tinamiformes > Tinamidae > Crypturellus > Crypturellus undulatus. Next base: position 1,010,919 of record VWPW01026718.1, read on the forward strand.
TCTTTCATCTGCCTTCCTAATGTATCTTTAGCAGAATAAGTCAATTCATGCTTTGCTTTTTCTCTAGAAACATTCCAATGGCAAAACGTTCTTGTTCAGCCCGAATCCAGAGAGAGGCAGATTTTCTACCAGCTGCACTCCGAACAATCTCCGACACTCACCACGCAGTTCTATGAACACTGCAAATAGGAGTATTTTATTGAGGAAACCTTCATTTAATCCTTCTGTCCTCTCAACAACCAAGATGAATGTCAGGTAAAAAGAATGGACCAAAAATTGCTCAGAGGAGTTTAATAACATGTGAAACAGTAAATATTGTGAATTGAATGACTTTATCTGTGTTTTGAATTTGAAACACCTGCTTTTAAGTTTCAGCTTTAAAAAAAAAAAAAAAAAAAAAACTTCTTTTATCCTTCACTTTCTTCTTTTTGTCACTTGCTTTTGAACTAATGCATCTTTGAGATGACTTACCTGGAATATAGCATACAATTCTGCTGAGCCTCATAATGGACCTCTGAATGGTAATTCTCGTGTCTCAAAAGAATATATGATGTTGATGAGTATACCCAAATGATTTAATTTTTTTAAACTAATATGTTACCTCAGGGAGCCATGTTACCACTAGCTTTTGTGATCAACTCATATAAGCAGATTGTTTCTAACAGATGGGAAGCAAATTGACACCAGAAAGTCATGATGAACTCCTAAATGAATGAGCTCATAGTTGATGCTATTAAGTTTAATTTAATCTCCCTTTGAAACAAGGTGGTCTTTGTTCTTCCTGAACAGTAATCTAATTTTCCACTGCAGTAATGTCTCCTGGATTTGTTATCAATAAGCTTTTATTAGTTTTCTACTAATTGTTTTACACTTTGAACAAAAATGTTTAGAGAGTTAAAAGAACAGTCTTTATGGTATTCTGTTACTAAATACTTTTCTGCCCAGATGCTTTTCTCTCAGCAAAATTCCTTATCAGCTATATCTTGGTTGGTTTCCAGTTGTTGTATTAATTCCTATTTCATTCAATTTACTTAATCTGGATTTAAGTCATTGTGGAAAGTTAAGACATTGCATACTTTGCCCTGATCCTTCTTCCTCGCTAAAAATAGTGGGTTAATCTCAATCTGTTACATTATAAGATATTTTTATGATAACCTTTGTTTTCTGAAGAGTTTCAAAACAGTTGCATGCCAAGAAGTTTTTATTTTTTGGAGGACTTTTCTTCATGTCTCTAATGTGGGGTTTTGTGTGTGTGTGTGTGTGTGTGTGTGTGTGTGTGTGTGTGTGTGTGTGTGTGTGTGTGTTGGGGGGGGGTTGTTTGTTTTTTTTTTCCTCTGCCTTCAGTGGCCTATTAAATCATGTTTTTTTCCTCACTGCAGCACTATGTGATTCTTTGGCAATATGTAAAATAGAAAGCAACACTTTTATTTGTACCAAGATGTGCTGAACTAGATCTTGCAGCTGCACTTTAGACATAAACTTTCTAGCTTCAGAACACAGTTTTCTTCAATATTTACTCACTGTCTTTCCATACCTTGCAGTTTTCAGCTTATTCTCAATTAATTGTGAAGTGCAGCTAGCTACTTCTTTTTCTCTTAGCTTTTCTTCTGATATTGAAAGTACAAATTACTTCTAAAGTTTTTTGTTTGTTTGTTTTTGTTTTTTTTTTTTATAACGCTTTAGCTACAGAATCCAAATGTTAAGTAAACCACATCTCTTGGCGAAGAAGTCTCCTAGCTTTACTGCATTTAAATATATTTGCCCTTCGAAATATCAAGGAAATCAATATCCTGTAAATCTTAGCAGTACCTATTGCAGATAATGAGGGATCATAAGGTCAAAACTGCCAGCAAAGGTATTTTTAGCATGGCTGCTGTTAGCTGTAAACATCATCTGTGCAATAACTTTGCTTCTGTAAAATGTGACAGAATGCAGAAGGACTAAATGTCATATTGTTTGCATTTCACGTAGGTAACTAATTTTGTCTTCATATTTCTAATAAATTTTCAGGTTCTCAGAAGCCACAAGAGATAATGAACACAAGCGCTCTCTTATTAAAACTCCATCGAGAATGTCTCCATACTTGGAGGAGGTCTGCACACCTGATAGCCAGAAGAGTAGCAAAGTCTTAAGTAGGAAAAACAACAACAGAAATTCCAAAAATAATGATATGACTGTATCCAAGGGAAAAGTAGATGGTAAAATAGCTGGATTCTTTTCAAATCAAGACTTTTTTTTGTTGTTGAATACTTATAAATCTTCCTAACTTCATGTAGGTTCAGATTTTTACTTATTTTTCTAATTCCTGATTGATCCTTTAGAAACTGCAGTATTTTCTCGTAGTTTCCTGTGTGTTTTGATTAAGGTGTTTAGGTGCTGAGAACTAAGGATGCAATAAGGGTGAAGATTTTGGTATGTCTTAGCTGCCTATAAAAGAGATTAATGTAGCATGGAAGAGATAGAAATCTTTCTGGACTTCTATAGACTGCATGCAAAGTTTTGTGTAGCAGGCACAGGGAGATCATTTTTGCCTCTGTGAGAGGGATTCCTGATGATGATCTCATCTTTCTTGGAGGGACGGGATATGTGCCAAGCCTCTAGCTTGGCTCATCACCCTCAGCAGCCCTAGCTGACTTAGAGCCCTAGCCTTAGGAGAAAGGGAAAGTCTTCCTGTTGCCAGTAACCTCTGCATCAGCAGAGCTCTCCTACTGAATGTTTTAGCATCCCAAATGCATGAGCCCACCTCAGCAGCCTAGAGTGTCATTGCTTTGCTGTTTGAGGGGCCTGAAGTCTGGCATGGGGAGGAAAGAAGGGGAAAAGACTCATGGCAAATAATAAACTGAAGTGTTCCAGAAAATTGTTCATTAACTGAAAGGTCTGGGTTTCCCAATGACAGTAGAGAGGAAACAAATAACTTCCTCTTAAGGATGAGGAAATTGCACGGGATAATAGGTGCTGTTCCTTGTCATGTTATAAGGTTGTACTGTGACACCATAATCTTTTTTTATTATTAAAAGTAATCATTCTCATCCCTAAAGAATAATGAGTAGCTCAGGAATAAGCCTTTGTCATTCCTTTTCTTCTTGAGAAGATAAGGACATATTTACAGAAACCTACTTTCTAAATGCAATCTGAGATTACAGTTCAAGATGCCTGGAGAACCACTCGACGGAAGAATTAGTATGTATAGGTGACGCCTTAAATTTCAATATAAAATTATGGAACTTAGTCCATTTCTGTGGTAAATGATACATGTAATACAGTTAATGCAATAAACTAAGAATCATTGCATCCAGTTTGAGGTGTAGTAGATTATCTGCTTGCCGGAGGACTCTACCTAAAATCAGAGCCAAAAAAAAAAAAGGAAGCTATTCTGTGCCTCTGGCTTCCCCTAGATCTGAACTTTCCCCTTTCTCCCAAGTATATGGCATTTGTGGAATTCTGCCTTCAAAGGTGGCTGCAGGGAGCATTTTGGCCCTTTGGGTTTTGGTGATTGTAAGGTGTTTTTCACAGGAACTTTCCAGCTAGCTGTGTACAAGGATGATCTTGCTATTTTTTTTTTTTTTTTATTAACTATGACATCTTGATGTTTTTTGTAGTTCTCACCCCCTTCAAGTTTGCTGCTACTACTGCAGAACCCACAAGCACAAAGAAGACGTTTGATCTTAAAGCCAGTCTCTCAAGGCCACTTCGCTATCAGCCCCATAAAGGTACTGTGATCTGGTGCTGTTTGCTTTCAGTTCATCCGATGTAGTAGAGTGCTCATAACACAGTAGTATGAAGCACCATGCACCAAGTGCTCAGTCTTTCCTCATGCCTGATTAATGCTGCCTCCCACACAACAGCTTTAGATTTCACTCAGTACATTGATATAAAATTTGTAAATAGAGAAGCTCTGAAAAGCATATACAAATAATACACCCTTATCACCATTATTCATGTCAGTACATTAATGAACATCTTTGCCTTTCTCTGAAAAAGATGTGCTCAGGAAAATATGAGGTTTTTTATTATTATTATTTTTATTTAAACTTTATTCTATAAAGTGTAATTCTGTTGGAGAAGCAAAGCAGTGCAGTGCTGTTTGTGTAAAGGCTGTTATACAGAAAACTACTTACCTGATACAGGCTGATGAAACTGGTAATACAACTGAAGCTGCTCACATTTAACATCAAAGACAACAAGCAAAATAAGCTAGTGTAATATTCAGAATAAGGAAAAGTTAAGCATCCTGATATTAATATACTAATTCACTGGCCTCTTTGCATCTAAATTATAGGAAGACTAAAACCATGGGGAGAATGTAAAGAAAATGCTGTCCCAAATAATTCCATGAACAGCAACATCTCCTCATACAAGAAAGAGTACAAGCAGCCACATCTCCAGACAAGGTTAGTACAACGTTATTTTAAACAACATTGCTCATTAAAAAGCTAACATGATAATTTGTTTGACTTTTTATGTATCTTAAAATATATAGTTCGGGAAAGAATATTTCTATATTAAGGCAATTTTGGCCTCCAAGTGACATCTCGTATCAGGAAGGCTAGAAAGGTAGAAGGAAGATATGAATCAGGTACAGGCTTTTATTCTATGAAAGCTATTAATCCTAGCAGTTGGGCATTTATCTTAATCTCAGAAAGCAGCTATTAACATAATGTTTTTACTTTCTATGTTAGATTTGTATCTCTAAGGGAAAACATTGAAGTTTGGAGCTGATCTAAAATGGAACTGCTTTTGCCCCATAGCTAATGCAGCACAGCAGTAAAATATATGTTAAGCTTGGGTTAATGTATGCTAAGCCTTGGTTAGTTTAAGATCTCTTTTGGTTGCTTGTGGCTCTACTTAGACCTCCGGTTTGATTATTTTTCTCTTCTTTCAGGGAAGAAAGACGTGAGAAGCACAATCAGGAAAGAAAAAAGAAAAAGGCTCAGGCTCTTGGAAACCGTAGAGGACTAACTGTGGCTTGAGAAAAATCAGAAATAGCTAAGAGCTCGCTGTAAATACTGTTCCTCTCCTGTAAATATTTGTTATTTGGCATTAGAGTGTGTGTCAGGTTGCTATTACTAGTGGAATCCAAAGAGCTTTGAATAAGACCTCACAGTGTGTCTGGGCATGTTTTTGTGATTGACTCTTCCAGTGAGCTGAGTTCTGAACTTCTAGGAGCTTAGAATTACCCCCAGTTGCTTAATATTTCCCTTTAACTCTCAAACTGACTGGATTCTAACCGTAAATAAAGGCATCTTCAGTAAGCAGATTTGTTAAGTCTGTGCAGCTAAACAACGGATAAGTGAAAAGATGCTTCAAGAGCTTCCTTGTAACTTAGGTCGGGCTTCCCCACCAGGGTCTATTCCTTACTCACCAGAATGCATCTTTTGGATTGCAAATTTCAAAATGTTCTACTGGTAATTAAAACAGTTGGAGATACCTGCTTGCCACTTTCCCCAAACTGATCCCTAAGTCTTCTGGCATGTAATTAGAAATGGTCAATAACTGGCCTAACTATGGAGCAGCAAGGATTCTCCAGGGCAATACTCCAACTTTGAGAACTTACAAGACTTATAGCATAACTTTAAAGTATAACCTTAGAATGGTTACTATTAAAAAGCGCTATTTTTCAAGTTACCAGACAGATGCTTTGTGAAGAGTTAAGATTTTGTTCTTTTCCATGCTGAATAGCAGATGCTAATATAACAATTATTCTGCTTTATTTTTCTCTATAATGCTTAAAAGATGTTGAAAGTATTATTGAGGCACATGTAGTATCTTGTATTTGCAAGCCAATTTTGCTCTTAGCAGGAAAAAAAAAAAGAATTTATCTGGATTTATTATGGATAAAGTAGTGACTGGAAAGGTAACTTAGCAATTGTAATCTCATAGCAAATAATTGTTTAGGCTTTTATCACATCAAATATGCTGCCATTTCAAGCTCAAGCAATTTTTTATAAACTTATATTGGGGAAAAATAAATGTTTTGTATATATCGCTTTTTTTTTTTTTAATCAGTGGTCATATTGCTTGCATCCACTATGCACGACAGCTTTTGTAGTATAGCAGTGATTTTGCTCGCATCTCTATTACTACTTGTCTCCTGTAACTGTGATTGGTTTTCCCTACTGATTAGCTTGCCTCCTCCCTCTGGAATGCATGTGTGTTCTGATAACTTCAGAAGGGATAGGCATGGCTTCTGTTTTGCTCTTAAACTATTACTTAATTCTGTTTAAGAAGAAAATGATAATGTAGGACACTATCTTGCTTTGTCACAGGTCTCTAAATGAAAGGAACATTTAACGTTTTAAATACTCTCCAGTAAGGACACTGTGGAGGATGTTTTCCTTAGAGTAAGATTATAGAACATCTGGAACTAAACTCCTCAGCAATTATACTTTAATAGTTTAATGCTGTCTTAAATTACTCAACAACCTCCACAAGGTAGGAGCTACTGAGCTTTTGAGATGCCACCTGAGCCTGTGATTTTTATAATGCTGCCACATTAGCAGACTGCTCCCTTTTTTTTAGGAAAAGGGGATCAGATCTTGCCTGGTCCATGCTGCTTCCGCAGCCCAGCAGCGGTAGTCATCAAGCCCTTATTTTAGGCAAGTGACAGGGATGAATGGATATATAGCTGAAGTTGTTGAAAAGAAGTAGAGCTCTTATCAGCTGTTCTAAAGCAAGAACTATCCCCCCTACTTCTACCCTTCCTCCCCAAAGCTCCTGTCTTTCCTCTCTTTCCCCGTGGTGAGGCTTTTTTGGAGGCGAGTCACATTTCACTACAGTTCCCTAGGGTATGGATTCTCACTGCAGTTGTAACACAGTGTTTGGAGGGGTAATATGATGTCTGTAAACAACGTAACTTAACAGAAAAATGAAGGCAGTGTGTACAAAGAGAAGCTAGAACAAGCTCACAAACTTGGGTTTTATTTTCTGTAATGGTCAGGCTAGAAACCAAATTTTACAGTCAATAGTACCTATTTTGTAAATGTGCATCAAAACTTGCCTTGGGCTATGCTCTGTTCCAGGCCATGTGTGGGTGGTCTTGCTAGAATTTGGTCCTTGGCACCCGGAGGATGCTCCACCCAGAGCTCATGCATTTAACTTTTTAGTATTACAGAGTCATTTTCATGTTGATGTAACACACAGATTAAGTTAGAAATCTTACACGCAGATTAAGTTACAAAAATTAAGCAGCTGAAGTATACTCCAAAGGTCACCAAGACAAGCTCAGGTTCAACGATTCAAATCATATTTCTCATATGCAAATTCTTCTGTATGAGCTCTGTCATTGATGAGGCCAATAAAATCAATCTCCAGCTGGAATGGACCATTCACTTTGTCTCCCAGGGTGAATCCAAGGGTGCTGATCTAGTTTAAAAATGCAGACATTAGAATAGGGTTTGTAACAATACTAAAAAAATCAAACAAATTGTCTAACACTTTACTACTTTACCAAATTCCAGCGACAGCCCTTTTAAAGAGTGGCATTTTTTTTTTTAAATTAAAATCTCAGCCTTAGTCAATTCTGGGACTTCTATTCAACTAGTGTTAACACAACAAGAATATTTTCAAAGTCTGTTGCAATTCCAGGGGGAGAAACATGTATTTAAACATTGCAAAGAATTTTCATTGTAAGTGAAATTAAATAGCTGGTATAATTGTGAAAGTCTGCCAAAACAGATGCTTCAGAACCCATGCTACTTCTGATTTTTATACTAAGGTAAGTTGCATAATCACTGTTCTTTAACTAGACTATTCAATATTCCAAAATAGAAGAATGTCTCAGAGGGCCTTCCCCTAATGTTCTCTGCCATCACCTTGCAAATTCAAATACATTTTATTCCAACCATAATAAATTCATTTTAAGAAAAAAATCCCTGCAGCTCAGACATGTGGCTCAGCAGAAATCTTTCTTGGATATTCTCTATCGCCACTCCTCATTGACAGCCTTTGGCATTATCACGTCTCAGAAAAAACTGGCTCAGGGGAGAAGCATCTATTTAACCCTATGTACCCATGAGCTCTGCCAGAAGTACAAGCCTGATCTCTTCATGATTTTAAGGACTGCTATATATACAGAAAAGTAATGCTTAGAAAATGTCAGATTATTCAGGTTTAGCCACAGGAATTGAGGATAAACACATTGCAAATTGATGCTAAATATATAACAGAATAAAGAAAACAAACACACTGACATCCCTTCTAAATTGTTGTAGTGTTTCCACTGCTTTATCTTCAGGACCAGACTTTTCAGGCAGTATGTGCCAACGGGCAGGTTGCAGAGCTTTTATAGCTTAATCTCTGTATTTCTACTCATTACAGATGATGAGGGGAGTCAGCCAGACTCTGCTCTAAGCAACTTAGACCTATAGACCCTTTTTAGTCCTATCTATCCACCCTGCATTTCCTGTAGTTGGGTACTGGGAAAACTTTACTGAGTAACACTAAAAACTGAGATGTTTTATCAAGATCTCTGTAATATACTTTGACTTTACACTGCTTTCCCTATTTATACACTTCCGAAAAATGCATCAGTAAAGCTATATATCATAAGAAATACTAAGTTCATGAATTTTATGGGAATCATAATTCTGTCAGGGAAATAGCAAGTATAAGACAATAAGGGATGAAAACTAGGTGCAGTGGGGTGCTTAGATCAAATACCATTTTATCCCCTTAACTTCTGATAAACATTTTAAACCACCTAATGTAGTATTATATTTTCACTAATTGCATACCCCAAATCCTGTCAAACTCTTCAATGTCTTGAACATAGAACATAGATCTTTTATATCTTCAATGTCTTGAACATAGAGCTTTTATATAACTTGCCCTCTTTCCTAGATTTTGTTGTTGTTGTTAGGATAATGAGGAACTGAATATTTTATTATAGGTGATTCTAACACTGACTCAAGTACTGGGCCATTTTTTCCTCTCTTATTACATTTCCTAACATTGTTTTTCTTTTGATAGTCATTGCATAGTAGGTTGCCCTCAGTTACCTACAGAAGTTTTTCTCAAGTCATTGAATAGAGTGAAGAAACAAACAAACCACACATATAGGACCAGTTTCTTCTAACTTATCTCTCCTCATTAATGAAATTAGTCTACCTAGTTCCAGGGAAAAAAACAAAACAAAAAAAAATTGTTTGCTTAGAGTGTCTGATGAAACTAAAAGAGTTCCTACTACAAATATGTCAGCTTACTGCTCACCATCAATGTCATTGATGTTACATATATCCTTGTATAACATGCTGTAATATCCCTTATTCCCTCCCTGTAATATTCCCTCCTCTGCCAGGAAGGAAGTTTATGATACATATTTACCTTTGCTAATTTTGACAGTACTTTATCAATTCAAATTTTTGGGTTTTTTTAATGATTTTGATAAGGTTTTTTTTTAAAAAAAAAGTTTTTAAAAAAGCTAAATAAGTTGTGAGACCTTTCTTCATTAGGAAAATAAATAAACTGTTGGTATAACTACTAAGTAGGATAAAGACACATATCTAATCTAAAAGGTAAGCACACACACAAAAAAGTACCATGCACCCTATATAACAAGGTAAGCTCTTAATTTTGAAATTCATAAATGTTACATGTTCTAGAGATTCTTAAAACAGTCTTAAGCAAACTTTCAGAGTGATGAGACCTATAGGAAACTTGCCTTGTCTAACCAGATAGGATGCTGGTTATCCTGGATTCTTCCTCGACTAGAGAGAAAGAACTTGGAGAATGGAATCTGAGAACAAAAGAAAAAAAAATAGAGACTTTAGTGTCAACAGTATATAAAATAAAAACTTTAGGAAGGTCTGCCTTTCTAAACAAAACAACCATCTTTCTACATCTGCCGGCAGTAGCACTACCCTTATAGCTCACCCCAGGCCTGTGCTGCCTGTTTCTGGCTATTGTACAGGAGTATTTATCACTGGGTACCAGAAGCATACCCAATAGACTACATATTTAAATGGAAACATAGTATGACTGTTGAAAAAATTACTGTTTCACAGAGGTAAGGTCTGTATCCCTGGACTCTGTTTCTGAAGTCTCTAAAACAGTAATATATTTAGGAGAGGGTTTTTTTGTTTTTAAGATATATTGTCATTAATTTACCTTTATATCCTCCCAGTATGGCCCTCCCCTGGTGAACATGAAGTAGTTGTACAAATCATCTTTGTTATGGGAGAAGTAGGGATCTGTGTAAAGGTTTATCATCCAAGGTCTGCCATCACCACGGACACGTAAATACAGACAATTGAAGTTTGACCAGTCAAAATATTTCTTCCTAGCAAAAGATCCCTACAAAACATAAATAAATAGCATTATTCTGGCTTAAGCCTTAAATGGGAATTTTCATTATGACAAATACAATGCTACTGCTTTGATCACTTCCCTTGTCCTTATTTCAAATATCTACTGTGATGCAGAGGAAACTGGGTTACTTTTTCATCCCACTAGTTACTGATCTCACTGAATTTCAGCACTGTATTAAAGCCCACAAAATACAGTATAATCACTCTAAAGGCCCTTGCTTTAAATATAAATCACAGCAGAGTAACAATCAGAAATGAGATCTCCTTCCTAGGATCAAATTCCCTACCAGGCAAGCACAAAAATGCTACAACGATGGATCAGGACTGCAGTTCATTAACTTTAATAATCTAGTACTGACAAAAATATTTCAGAAGAAGCTGCAGGAAATTGAAGTGGAATAACTTATTCCCTTTGATAACTTCCCTTTGTTAAAGACCAATTTGAGCACTGACACCATGCATAAGGTTTCCAACATCTTTTGTCATTAACAGTGCCTGGATTACAGGCATATCTAATTCTCATCTGATTTTTTTTTAACTGGAGATCTTAAGTCCTGGTATTGCGATTTGCACATGCAGGCCCAAGAAGAGGTCACTGCAACAATTATAGGTGGCGGAGCTATTGGCCAAAATTGCTTAAGCTAAGTAAAAAATAGCACCAAAAATCCAGAGGTTTCCCTTCTATTTTGCAGCACTATGGTTACCTATCAACCTTCCTTTTACAGGAAATATGATCAATGATAAGCAATGCATTAATATAAGAGCTGTATTGATTCTATGCTTTGGCCAGTTTTGAGGCTTTTTAATTGAACAAAAAAGCTAACCCAAACCAAAAATAACAACAAACAACAACCTCCTCCCTGCTAAACTTTGTATCTATGCCTTCACCCCCTGACCTCGACCTGTATTGTATAGACAGTCTGATGAAACCTCCACTACTTCAGAGTTAGGAGGTGTGAGATTGAGTTATATTTGCACAAGACAATAGCAATCCTAGTAATTCATCTCAGATGAGATTCAACCTAGTGTCCTGCTACTTTAGTCCTGGGTTGCCATTAAAATCAGCACTGCTTTTTTAACTAGTGTTCTCTACCTCTCATTCTCCCACTGATTTTGCTTGTTCGTATTCTTTGTTCTCCAGAATTTTAGCTCAAAAAAAAAGTTTTAACTTGTGTTCTTGCACCAAGTCACAGACAACAGAATAGACAAAAAAACCCTATCTTATGCACAAAGCCAAAATGTTCGTTCACTTTTTTAAAGATATTAAAAAAAAAAAAAGAAAATAGCAGCACGAATAGTAAACGCATGCATTTTTTGTTCTGCTTTTCTCAATTTAGAGGTACTAGAGATTAGTCTCCTGCTTTTTCTGCTATCTATTAGCACTCAAGACCTTTATCTACATTTCAGAACACTATTGTCTATGAGGGAACACTACTGTCTCTATGAGGGAAAAAAAAATAAAAAAAGAGTATCTCATTCACCTAAAACAAGAGCTTGATGAAGAATGGGCTGAGTTAGAACTCAGGAATTTTTTTCCCATGACACATTCGATTAACTTCAAATTTAGAAAGGCTCATTTACATTAATCATACCGATTTGGGATATGAAGTTTCATTACAGATCCTTCACTTGTGAGGAGAGATATTAATGAGATTTCCTGCTGTATAGCACTAAATGATTAAACATAAAATATTCCTCTTCTAAGAAAGGAGAACCAAATCTGAGAAAAACTTCAAGTTCATTCCAGGTCAAAGGAGAGAGCAGCAACTACATCCACAAAATCTAATGTTCCTGAAGGTGAGGACTGAAACGACTGGCCACTTCTCCTTATGGAGATAAGAATGTCACCAAAAGCTCCCCCTGCTCCTGATACCATTACAGAATAGAGTTCTCTGATTAAATAACAACTACTAAGCTGTACTTACCATTAGCGGTCTGGATCTCATACTGCAGTATCCACTGTATTGTGTCTCCCCATCACGAGGTACTTCGGTATTGAGGGTCCCATATAGCAGGGCAGTCTGGTTATTCCTACTCAGTGTTAGGTAGACTTCACTTTTTCCTCCAATCTCTACATCAGAGGAAATCACCCATTTCTTTAAATCTTCTTGGGTCCGAAAGACCCACACCACCTTTGTCTGTTCTAAAACGTACTCACTGAATGGACGGCCTTCAGGTCCTATTAAGTGATCTTCTGTCTCCTGTTTCAGCAATTTTAGTTGAGTCTTTAAGGTATCTATTCCCTTCTTAAAACTGAAATCAATCTTCCGCCACGATGGTTTTTTTTCGGGCATTGACCCTGGTCTCCTGTAGCTGCCGTATGATTTTGACACAAAATCAATGAGGGGAGGTCCAAGAAAAGGATGCCAGACTTTGTGCCTGCAGCACATGCTGTGTCTGAAAGCACTGCTCAGCGATGTCAGAGCCATAAGGGTAAAGCTTAAGGATTCTCTTCCAGCACGGCAATTATCAGGCTTGCGATTTATTCAAAGACAGAATTGATATCCACAGGTATCTTTAGTTACTGCAGCTTATCTCCACCTTCAACGAAAAAGATAACAGAAATTACACGTTGTATGACATAAAACGTTTTTTTTTAAAAAGAGTATCAATCAGAAAGCTAACTCACTGTAAATATTACAATTGTGCAGTTTTTTAGTTTATTTAGTGATTTCTACCCTGTCTTCGCCCCTGGTGACCGATGAAAACAGGAAAAAATAACTCATGAAAGTTCATGAAATAAAACTGAAAACCAAAACAATTCTCCTTCATCCACTCACTATAAATAAGTAGTAGTAGCAGCAGCAAAAACAGTCTTACAAAAGTATTTTTGAAAGATGGTGCCCACATAGCTAGAAAGTACTATCCCCTGCAATTATGACAAATTGGCGCCCTGTGGGCTGCAATGATACTCTCAGCTAACAGTTACAGATGATAATATACGTTATGGGTCTGAAAATGCTATCAGAGCAAACATAATACATCCTTCTTCCATCATGAGGGGACATCCTGCCCCCCTCAGTGTGTCTAGTTTAGGAGTACAAAAAGGTTGCAAAGAATTAAAATTACAAAAAGAAAAAAATGCATTTTTTTCAATAAAGTATTGCAAAATCTGAAAATCTTTTCTTTGTTTTGCTCTGTGTCACTGTAGGTAGGAATGTCCATGCATACAGTTATTCTGCAAGTGGCAATGGAGAGCTTTAACATTCAACCCTCTGCACAGAGGCTTTTGTATCTCCAGCTCATGAGATCACACTCATTGGTTGCCAGGGACTAGGCACGGGTGTTTGCTTTTGCTTTTTTTTTTTTTTTTTGCTACAGAATAAATCCCAAACCAATGCCAAATCCGTTTGTCCTCTCAAAGATTTTAAGAAAGAAGTCACTCAAATTATGTTGGACCCCTTAACTTATTCATTCCCCTTAAGAATTTTTAAATTACCAAATCCAGTCACTCCCCTCCTTAACTCCTAACATTCTGAGAGCTTTGCAGTCCCATACAAGGCCGTTACCACGGCCTTCCCTCTCCTTCCCTTCCCCACCCTCTCTCCCCTCTCACACCACGCCTGGCAGCTGAAGCTCGCGCTCCGCAGCGCCAACCGCCGCCAACCGCCCTCTCCCAGCACCCCCCTCGCCGGGCCCCACCGCGCTCCCTCCTCACCTGCCGTCGGTCCGGCGCTTCCGGGCCCGCCGGGGAACGCGGCGACGACGCGCGGGTTCCGGCGGCGGCGGCGGCCTCGTGCGGGCCGCAGCGC
>VWPW01026718.1:1025760-1122490 GCA_013389825.1 Crypturellus undulatus
CGGGGCCGCGCAGAGCGGCGGGGCGGGCTCCTCCCGCCGTGGGTCTCGCTGCCCCCGCACCTCGCCGCGAGGCGGGGGAGGCTGCCGGGGCGCGGAGCCCGTGGGTGCCGCGCGGGGAGCGCGTTACGGGTCTCGGGGGCTGGAAGTGCTGTGTCTGGAGTCAGTTCGGTCACGCTGGAGCCCCGTGGGAGGGATGTCCTGCCAGGGCCGCCTGTCCTCCCGCGGTGGCAGCCCCGCCGGGTGCCGTGTGCGTGGTGCATACAGACCCCGCAGGCCCCTTGTAGGTACCTTATGGGTTGTAGAGGAGCGCTTGTGCCCTGAGGAAACGTGGCTGGTTAGATGTCCTGGAGCCTGGATATTCCACAGGACTTACGTGCTGGACCTTAAGGGCTTTCTCATACACTAAGTTTTGCTGGGTCCCAAAAGAAAAACCTTCCTCATGCCTGCAAGAAGTTTTGCTTCTTGGAGCCTTAGAAAAGTAAATGCAGAGACTCCACTAGCCAAATCTATCGGAGAGAAGTGTGCCCTGGTGTTGGTCGGTCTTAGTACATTTCTCTCCAGTTTGCAGCGCTGACAACAGTTTGCTGCTGGTACATTAGTTCTCTACTTGCTCCGGAGCCTGAGAATTAGAGAGTCAGACCAGCCCTTGACAAAATCAGGGATGGAGATCAACGATGGCAGGAATAGCTGCTTTCTTCTGTGTCTGTTCCCTTGTTTGCTTAAAAACACCCTTCTGCAGCTGTACCTGGATAGTAGGTGGTGGCACCAAAGCTGCCCATCCATGCTACCTTCTCTGTGGTGTTGTTTATAGCAGCAGGGTTCTCCACGTGCAGGGGTGAAAGTGTTTTTGTGCAGTGATTTAACTATGAAGGTATGCCGAGTGGGGTCCCTGTAGGTTAAATGCTTGACAGCTTTCCGGGGCAATCCTGGCTTGCCGAACCAATGAAGTAGGAGCCTTTTGAGTACAGTGTCTTGAAAAAGCAGAAAGAACAAGAGTAAAAAGAAAAAAAGGAAAACTGCTGGAATAAAAGTAGTGGTAAATATTCTCATTTACCATGCAGACAGGTAAGCTGGGCTGAAGTACTGTTCAAAGATGTTTGTGAGAGGAGAGCTCTGCAGAACAGTTGTAGAAAACACTAGGAGCAAAGCAGAACTTTGCACTGTATAAGTATGTTCTGTTGATGTTGCAAATTGTCTTCAGGGACATGTATAATGCCATTTCTAGGGGAAGATCTTGTCAGTAATTATGCTAGGCCATTGTTTTCTGCACTCTTTTTGTTATCACTTGTGATGCTAAATTCTAATCCACATTGCTGTGGAGATGTTCTTAAGTTCTGAAGCTTGTGTAAACCTACCCCATACTGTCTTTCCAAGACCACAAGTTGACGTGGCTTGTGATCACAGCACTGCAGTAAAATTTTCAAGAATACAGAATGATTTCATGGATTTGAGGGCAGTAGTGCAGCTTCAGAAGATGTGTTTATTTTATATTAATTCTGCTGTCTTCTGAAGAAGCTGTGAGCAGCAGATGATGGGATTTTGTGAGCCATTTAGTTCTTTGTGTTGCTGTGTGTCACCTTTGAGGGTGTTCCCTTTTGATGGAGAACAGCTTTGTATATAGTTTATATATATAGTCTGACAAACTTTGAACTTGATGCCCACTCTGCATTCTGCAGCATTTAGGGACTGTGAAAAGGAAGGAGTAGCTAAATATATTGACCATGATGTTGAGTGATGAAGTATTTTGTGTTGTTTCTCCTCTATAGACTGTGAGGATAATCATGTTGCTAAGGTGCACTCAGATATCACAGAGAAGACGTATATGCACTGACCTAGTGATTAGTGAAACTAGTGACAGAATTTTTAAATGTATATATATATATATATTTTTTTTTTTTTACGCCAGGAACTCTTGTCATTGGCCAAACGGAAACGCAGTGACTCTGAGGAAAAGGAGCCTCCTCTGAGCAAACCTACAGCATCTTCAGACTCCGAGACATCAGATAGTGATGATGAGGTGAGTTTGTGGTGTTATTGGTGAATTTACTATGGATTATATTCTGGCTATACATTGAATATATTTAGGTATACCCAGTATATTTAGTGTGCTGAATTCATAAAGTTGGATTGGTCCTCAGTGAAACTGATGAAGACCCATTGAACCCTGAGGAAGTGTACTCAGAAATACTTTTTTTCTTTTTTTGTAATGAATAAGCCTAAAATTGTAACTGCATACAAATTGTCTGAATGTCTATAGCAAAGTTTATTGGCTGTTTAATGCACTGTTTGTGGGTTTAATCCCGTGTTCTGAATGATTCGGTGATCTGCCTGCCATTTTGCAATACAGTGTGTTTTTAGTGATGTTTTTGAAGAAAGTGAACAAGAGTTTAGAATTACTTTCTGCTACAATTTTGTCCATTTGTTCTGTAGCAATGCTTAGTTGTTAGATGTGTTTTTGTTATGTGTTCTTGGTGTTAGGTTCCAGAACTGGTTAAAAGGGCTCTCATCAGTAAGTGAAAACTGAAATTGGCTCATTAAAACAAAGGAGTGACAAACTGGTCACATAGCTCCTTAAATAAAAACATTATCTTAAAGTGCTATAGATGTGGCTGCAAACTTCCCCACAATGCAGAGAGGTGTTATTTTATTTATCTTTTTTTTTTCTCTCCTCTTTCATCTGAAACTACAAAGAGAATTATTCTGTGACATCTTGAAAACCAATAGCATAGACAAGGTAAACTATTAGCTGCTAAGCATTTGGGAATACAGCAGAGCTCTTCCAGTACCAGCAAATGTTTTCTTACTTAGGCATATTTGAAATTGATACCTTTGAAACTTTGTTTCAGGCAACTTTTTAAAAAAGAAGAGTTGATGGTTTTGATACTACATTTAGTGACTTTTATCTAATACACGCTGAAGACAAAAGGAGAGAGGAAAATATGAATGAGCTAAGATATTTGTGTGTTATCAGGTGACTGTTCAATTTTATCACTTGATGTGTCTTGATCTGCCAGTGCTCAGCTTATTTTAAGCTGCTTGGAGACCAACTTGCCTGTAAATGTAGACTTAAGCATGGAGAACACCAGAGTCTTAGAGTTTATGTTTAACTCTGAAAACTGACAGAATAAATAATTTTTTTGTTGTTATTTGCAAAGCTATAAATAAGGACTGCCTTTCTGTTATACGTAGACTATGACAATGTTTCTGTTCATGAAGTAACCAGGAAAACAAATGATTAGGTCAGTTCTGATTGCACTTGCTAGGTCTATACCTATGAAGTAGCATCTCTGTTGCACCGTATGCAACTGATGCACAGATTAGAAAGCTCGGAGTATCATTTATAGTTGATACTCTGTTCCCTCTAGCCTCCATGCAGCAAGAGGCAAAGTTTTTAAGAAGAGGTAATTAGGGCACTTGCTTCTATTCCTGTACCAGAAATACGCATTCTGAACTGCCTTTTGTTAGAGCAGAGCGAAGCAAGCTGGATTCTGACACTTCTGCTTCTGCCAGTCATTCTGTTGTATGCATACTTAGCCTGGACAACTTTCCAGTATTCCCCCAGAATAGCTTACATTTTGCGCAGTGTTCTTGAGGTTAGTTTGAAGTTTGCTCAACACTCAGGGCAAGAGGGTGTTCTGAAAGCTGAAATGAGCTTACTGGACTTGCAATAAGATGTGGACTAGGAGCAAAGGCATTGAAACAGATGCTGTAGGCAAATGTACTTGATTATACAGCCTTGCTTCCACACAATCTTGCAGTATGTGCATCTTTTGTGGCTCCTGAAAAGTTCTAAATCTTCCAGGGTATCCTCTCGCTTATATATACAAGAAAGGAGCCTAAATCTCTGCTTCAGTGGCTGAACACTGCATTCTGCTATTTTCTTAGGAGAAAAAAGTTGCTCATGGTGTGTAGGGGCAGGAAGTAGAGAAGATAGTGTTTTAGAACTGTGGAATAATTGTATAAACAAATCTTGTCTCATCTATATGATGGAGCCTAAGTGATCCCAGTGAATCTTAGTGTTGTGTGTCACAATGAGAATGCACTTAAAAGCCCCTGGCCACATCAGATGTTCCTGATGCCAATGCTGGCATATGTAGCTTTTTAAGAACATATGTGATCTGAATCGTACCACATGGCAAAGGGACTGAAAATAAGTTGTGGGCAACGAGGTAGGAAGTATGCTCTAGACTATGTTCTGGTGGATCTCTGGAACAAATGCAACTGTACTGACTCTGAACTGTTGTTCAGATGACATGCAGGGCCCATTAGGCTTTGCACTAAGAAACACCACCTTCCCAGAGAGATGCACCGAGCGTGACCCAAAGATGTGGAGACAGATGATTCCTTCCTCTGTAGTGAAGCTTGTGGCTGTGACGAACTCACCAAACCCAATTATTGATCCTACTGCATGTAGCCAGTTTGATGTTAGCGGTTACCACTGGGGCTGTTGTGTCAGATGTCTGTGTGTGCAGCGAAAAGTTACTCCTGCTTATAGGAGACACTGTGTAGGTTGTGTTCATTACTTCTATTTGCTTAATTCTGGATTCTCACTATTTTATTCTGGCATCATTATTCTCTGTGATAGATTCTTTTGGTTGTGCTATGAGACCTAGATGATCTGCAACAGTTTCAGTAACATCTGTGTGGATTAGGATGAAAAGCAGAGTGCTGTCAGTCTTACTTGTTTCTCGTGAGTGGATTGGTGCTAGCAAAGCTGGTCTAAGTTGGTGCATGCTTCTACTCACGCCAATGTTGGCTGTATCGGTGCAAAGGGTTTGGTTGTGCCATTTAAGAACCGGGGGGGTGACAGTGGAAGATGCCTTCAGAACATTAAAAGTTAAATCAAAAGTGCTTGGTACGAGGCTGGAGTTTAGTGGAGAATATCTTTTTAGGCCTTTGCTTTCAAATAGGCAGGCTCAGTGGGCAGAAGCATAGTCGAAGATCTAACCAGAAGGGATGCAGGAAGAGGTGGGCAATGTTTGTGCCACTAGTGAGGAAGATGATCCTGAAGAGCAGTCTGCATGGGAGACTTCATGCCTCTATTGTGGGAAAGGACTTAAAATGTTGAATCTACTTACTGCATTTCAAGCTAGGAGTGCTTTGGCTAACCACAGATTAGCAGAAAACAGCATGTTTTCCCTCTGTTTGGGGGATGCCTTCTGTGGGTTTGTAGAGGTTAGTGTGGTAGACATCCTCCCTCTGTGCTCTTGTTTGGTAGCGCTGCTTAATTAGACCTCCAAAACTGAGTGGGTTCTCCAGGCTTGAGAGGTATTTGCTGTATGTTTTTCAAGCTTAAGAGATTTGAATTAGTGTGTGATGATTTTTTTTTTTTTAATCTTCTTTTAGTAGCTATATAGGCTGCATGTTCTGTAATTTTGGCTCTTCTTGGAGACTGTTTCCTTTATCTGTTAACATGCATAATGATAACACTTTGCTTATGGAAGAGAAGTGTTCTTCCACTCCCAACACATGAAGTGCAAATGCAAATCTGAATAGTGCAGGTTAACTGTGTGGAGGCTAACATGCAGAAAGGAGCAATATGAACCATTTGAACCATATGAACCAAAATAGGATGTGTAAACTCTGATCTGTAAATAATTTCTTTTTCTTTAAGATGCAAAGTAGGGTGGGAATGACTTCTGGGGGCATGAACTATGTAGTATGAGTCTACAAGAGTCTTAGGTGGAGCAGGGTACCACAGAAATAGGTGGATGTAGATATTAGTATTGACTGGTTGGTTGTGTATTTTGTTGTTTTCACTGAATGAACATTTCTACCTAGGGAGCAGTTTTTGCTGGGAACCAGCTGTAATACTGTAAGGAAGGCACAGTCTAATACTCAAGAAGTGGTTAAACCTATGTTAGCCTGGCTAATCCTTGCTGATTGGTAGTAGTAGTAGCGGGAGACTCTTTTCTTCCTTGTAGCTCTTGGAGAGCTATCTCTGGAGTTCTAGTTCTGAGGCACTCTGGAAAGAGTAAGCTCTTTGTTATCTTGGTATCTGTACTGCCTGCTGTTGTCTTCAGACAGTCTGGGACTGCAGATTAAGACCACGTGGAGGGCCACCTTTTGTCTTCTCTGTATTAATGCAGAAGAGTGAAAGTTTGCAAGGTGGCCTGATGTTTTCTACTTTTGGGCCTTATGATGGCATGGCAGGTAAGTTTATCTGGCCCAGGAAAGGAGCACACTGGTAAAAGACCTTTTTGGCTTTGATAGTGTGGCTTATAATTTGCTTTCTGCTTATAAAAGGCATATCCAGGAGGGAAGGATATGGTGAGGCTAGGCTGGTAGCCTCAACTGTGCATTTCTGCAGATAGATAATGCTTTGAAAAAGCTGGGGAAAAACCTGCTATTTGCAAAGGGTGATTTAGACACTATGTGAGCAGCAGAAAATAGTGACCATTTGAGCAACAGGGCAAAGCAATTTTCCTGTGCTCCACGCTGTTGGAGCTTCCAGGTTGTTGTCATGTTAGTCTACCTCCCACCCCCTCATCTCACTTTATCTCCCCATCGGGAATATGTTCCAGATTTTCTTAAGTGATTGTGGGTAGTTGCTTTTGCAGAAATAGACTTTTAAATTGGTCAGGTTTCTAATGGCTTTTTGTTTCTGGCAGTCCATTCTGGGTAGTGCAGCTTAACATGGGCTTCTTTGGGAAGCATGTAGGTGATTAGCACTGCAGACTTTTGAAGCAAGAGGGAATATTGAAATGCTCTTCTGGCTACTTCCTGTGCCTGAACCATAGAACACGGTGGTTTGGTAGCACCAAACAGAAAGTGGTGTTAACGGTGCTTCCATATGTGTCTATTAACTTGCTGCATCTGGAACCATAGGTGGTGGCCAAGGAGGAAGCGTTGCACAGAGGGGCTATTAAAGGTTGTATTATAGTCATGAACAGTATGTGAGACGTTGCCTGGCTCTACTTATGTGGGACATGGAAGAGAGCCTGGAGAAGCTGCAGTGGAGAGCAGGTTTTGGAAACTATGGTTACTGTTTACTGTTAGAGATGCAAGAAAGGAAGTGAAACAGAGTAAACAAATGCTGCTGACCATACCTAGGTGCACATTTTCACTTGATGTGGTGCGCAAATATATTGTTGCCTTTCTTGTTCCTGCTGGTGTACTAGAGCATGGGGAAGGGGCCAAGACTGGGCTGTGGGTTGCCAGGCAACTCGTGCCTTTTCCATGTTGTCTCTTTCCCAGATCTGCTAATCCCAGTTACCTCTTTCTCTGCCGTAAGAGGAGGACTGATGCCAGCTAGTCTTGCTCTGAATAATACACAACTGTCTTTCAGTGTCCAAATACCACCTGATGTTTATTGCATATTGTCGCCTTGATCCAGCAACAGAGCAAGTCATGAGCCTAAGAGCCCAGAACTGTGTGTGTCCTGGCTTTAATTAATTATTTGCCCTCAAGACTTCCTCAACCCTTATTCTGTCCTGTAGTGGCAGCAAGAATGACCAGGTATTCTTGAAAGAATTGGGGTTGAGTAACTCCCTGAAACACCAAAGGCAGGTAGGGAAGAAAATGGCTTTGTGGTAGCACTGGAACTAGGACATGACAATCATTTATCTCACTTTAGAGGTGAAGTGGTTGTCTGCATAAACTGAACAGTGAAATCCTCAGGCAGAGGTTATCCTGAATAGGAACCAAGGTAAAGCTTCTAAGGTTAAGGCAGACCTCTTAATTCAAGAGGCTGTGTCTTGCTCTTCTCTCCTCCAACCCATCTTCCAGGCTTCAGGTTCTTGCCCCAATTCTCTTTGAAGAGAATCTGTTATTCTTATCTGGCACAGTTATTGTGGGGGCACAACATGACTTTTTCTGCACCTCTTTCTTGCTAAAGTGCATGCTGAGGCAAGGTAGAACTCCATACTGGAGCAATGAAAAGGAAAGAAGTGGTAGAACTCTGGGAGGAAACACCTCCCAGAGTGAGGGAGCTTTGAGCAGATTTGAACTGAGTGCCAGCTTGTTCTTAACTCTTTTACTTGGGCATAGTTAACCAGAAGTATTGGCAATACTGGTGAAGCTAGGTAGCTTGTATGTCATAACATTCAAAAAATAAAACATGAAGCCAATAAAGACTTGATTGCAAGTTCAGACTGATGTGCACTCACATGCTTTCTCTGCAGTTTCTCACAGGGCATAGATTGCAGTGAAAGGCTCACAAAAGGTGGCTGTATACTTAACTCAGAAAAGTGAACTTCTGCCTGGCCTTTAACTCAATAGTTTGAGTGTGCAGGTGATGCTTAAAGATGATGTGGCAGGTACAAGACTGAGTCTGACAGGGAACAGAAGGTAAATCCAGTGGTATCAGAAGATCAAGTACTAGCTTCTAACTAAACAACTGAATTCCTTCAAATGACTCTGGTATCTAAATATTTTAAAGACAGTCCCTACTTGGGCAGAAGAGAAAGGCAAATTTGGGTTGATAACTAGCTGGAGGGATGGGTTTTTATTCATACCCTGGAAAGGGAGTCAGGTGAGAATTGAGATTCCTATCCTTGAAGTCAGATAGGAGACTTTTTTTTTTCTTTTTCTTCCGTCCTCTCTCCATTCAGAGTAGCTATACTGTTGAGATAGCATAAATAGGATGTTCAAATTAGTATTATTCTTGAATAGATTCTGTACTTGAACAACTGATATGAGGAAGAAAATATTTTAAACATGTTTACTTAAAAATAAACTGTCCGTCTTGCTCCTAAACATTTTCAATTTGGAGAAATGTTCTAGGAGAGGTAGTGAGGTACTGAATATTTCTAAGGCTTAAATCAAGCATAGATAATCCTAAACTATTCTGTTGTCCTCTGGGACAGTTAGGACATGCTGAGGTAAACCCTGGCTCTTCTCCTGGGGGCCTGGTGTTTAAAGTTGCTGCCGCATGTATAGGGTGTTATATGTGCTGCTTGTGGAAGCTGCAGTCCGAGCTCACTGAGGATATCATGCTAGGAGAAAATTAAGACTAGACATGTGAGTCCAGCTTCTGCACTGTACAGAGGTGCAGTCAGTGGCACTACAGTCTGAGCAAGTATTTCTGTTGCATGAATACAGATGCTTTGTACTTTTGTTAAAACAGATGTCTCAGACTCTTGAATGTAATTGGTGTCCCCTTGTGGAAATAGAAAATCTACCCTTGAATTAACTGGTTTTTGAAGCACATCTATTGCAACTTCTTTTTAATAGTAGGAAATGGAAGGAAACTTCTGCAAATACAGTTGTGGAGTTATTTAAGCTTGTTTTCCTAGCATTTTTTTTTTTCTTCTGTTGGGATTACAGACCCTGAATTTTGAGTTATTTATTTCTAAAAGAGTATCCTACTACCTTTTGGCTTATGTTTATGAAAGCAATTTATAAGTTACTCATAGGACAAGTTTTCAGTGAGCTTCATCCCCTTTTTTTTTCCCCTCAAATATAATTATTTTTTTTGTTGTTGTTTTTGCTGCCAAGTATTCAACTATTTCTTACTCATTTTTATTCCAAAGGTTTGAGGTAGGGGAGTGATGTTCCTATCTCATGGTATCTTTCTTATGTCTTTCCTTGCAGTGGACTGTTGGAGGTTCTAAAAACAAAAAGAAGGGAAAAGCGGGTAAGGCAGAGAAGAAAGGAACCATGAAGAAACAGACCAACAAAGCTGCCTCTTCAGGCAGCTCGGATAAAGACAGCTCAGCTGAGAGTTCAGCACCTGAAGAGGGTAAGATAACACAAGTGCCTCTACCTCCAGTGCAACTCTTCTGAAATTATGTCACTTCACACCGAAGAGTAAAAAGTTAGTGATGTCAAAGGTTATTTTTAAAGAGCTTCCTTTGTTACCAGAAGTCTACATGACTTCCAGACTTGTCGTGGCCTCGAAGTATATGATTCACTTTAGTCCTGCTGTAAGTACGTCATTAAATTTGCAGTACTGCTTCAGCAGAAGAATGTAAAGCATTTAATTATTTGACTTTCCACTAGAAAATTCTTTTTTCTAGCTTGTCCTACCTGTAGATTGGTTTGCATTTTTATTCCTACTGATGCATTTTCCTTTTCAAACTTCCTATGATAATGAAGGGAAAGGTGTATAGAGTGTATGGTGCAAATGGGAGATAATTTTTCACGATTTGCTCCAAATCAGAACTCTGGCATGTTTTTACTGAAACCGAAGAAGAAAAATCGTAACTATACCTTTGCCTTTTTTAATATGACCATTGAATCTGTTCTTATGCCAGATAAAGTTCCTGCTTTCTTTCCTGGTTTCATCATGACTCTGTAGGTTTTTGAGTTATTATTTGTTTATTATTTATTATTTCAGTGGATACTAAAAAGTAATAAGAAGTCAGCAATTTTGTGTAACTTGTCACAGTAGTGACAGATTGAAGCATGAAGTGAGTTAATCTTTACCCATAAGTACATATGAAGTCAGATCTCAAAGCTGGAAGGTTTCCAGAAATACTGAGACTAGAATGAAACTGGAGAAAAGAATCCCAAAATCTGTGCTTTTGTGATTTGGTGTAATGTGAGATAAAGCACTTGGGCTGGGGTCAAACTGAAAGGTAATGTGACTGAATAGTCGCAGGCAGATGCTGTTTCCTGTGCTAATGGGTACACGGGGAAGGGCTTTTTACAATGGTGCCCCTGGTGTCTTTGCTGGTTCTGAGGGTTGCCTGTTTCAACCTTACCTTGGGGGTTAGTAATTGATGACAAACTTAGACTCTTCAGGTTGCTCTGAGTAGTGACAGGATTTGTAGTACCAGGTGAAGTGTGCGCCCACATGTTAAGTTAGATAAGTGCGAGCTGTTTCTGAGCGATAGACGTGTGTTGGCATAGAAGTGTGATATTCAACACTAATCAAAAGGGCTTACAAGTTGCTTGCTCTGCTAAGAATTTTTACTTTCTGACCCACTTTGTGTTCATATGTAGTTGATGTTCTTCATCCTTCCTATTTCTATCTTTGGAGTATGCACATCCTATAGGAATAAAGTATTTATTCCTGGCTTTTGTTTTCATGATATGTCTGCTTTTAGTACGGTGGAAGAGGAGTGTAAAGTTCATTCTTGATTCCCCTGTACATATGCCACACTGAAGAGGTTGGGCTTTGCCCCTGGAAAATCTGACTGACTTGTGATTTTTTTTGTTTGTTTGTTTGTTTTGTTTCAGGAGAAGTGTCTGACTCGGAAAGCAACAGCTCCTCGTCTAGCTCAGATTCAGATTCTTCATCTGAAGATGAGGAGTTCCATGATGGCTATGGGGAAGATCTCATGGGAGATGAGGAAGACCGAGCTCGACTGGAACAAATGACAGAGAAGGAGAGAGAGCAGGAGTTGTTTAACAGGATAGAGAAGAGAGAAGTGCTAAAGAGAAGGTGAGTTAGTATCTGTTAATATTTGATTGGAAATTCATAGAGGCTGTTGTGTAGACAGTATTTTAACTAAAAGCTTTTCAATGCCCTATTCAGTTAAACTTTTGAAAATCCTACAGCAACGTTAACAGTGAGATATTGCATAGCCTGTATATAGCCTGTGTTCCAACTACTAGATGCTAGGCAGTCAAAAGGATATCATTCCCTCTCTTCCCGCTGCTCTGTATTTTCTGTCATATAGTTGATACTTCAGAAAAATACAGTTCAGACAAAGTGCAGTGTGGATTTGAGCTTGTGAAACTCTTTAAATAAAAGGGTAAAGCATAGAGCAGTGCAAGGGTTGTCTCTGCAGGGGCATGAAGCTGGCTGGGGACCTTACAGAGAAATGTGGAAATAGGGAGCAGTGGTCTTGGACCACTATCATTTTCAGGGTTTATTTTGGGTTTCTGTCCTGGGATTGTGCTGGCTTTGTTTTGTTAGGATGTCGTCCTGTCATCTGGCTCCACTGTGGCTACATGTGTTTCTTTCCAGTATCTAGCAGAAAACCTGTGGCTTATATGGAGCAAGTTTTTTGCAACTTCCTTTTCAGTGTCTTTCTCTACTGAGAAATTTCTCAGAAGATTTTTTTACTGAGAAATTTTTCTGGAGGACTGGCATCTGTCTAGTGAATCATGCTAGTACAATGGACTGTCAGGCTGTCAAATTTCTCCAAGCCATAACAAGAGCTCTGACTCTCTGTGCTTTTAATACTATTTTCAAAGTTTTCTTTATTCTGTTGCTCTCTTCAAAAGGATCAGAATGGTGAAAGATAGCATTTAGATCAGATAGGCCATCGTATTTTTGAACTGCTTTCACAGTTGCAAAGCAACTGATTTTTTTTTTTTCTTTCAGTATGAACAATTTGAGAATATTTTATATGAAGAAGCTAAACAATCTAGGCTTGAGTTACTGATCTAATCTTAAACGAGTCTGGCCTGTTCTGTGTAGAGGGGTTGGCAGGTAGAGTTTAAGGGACAAGGGGTGTTATTTACTTTCTGGTAAGTCAAATCTTCAGAATGCAGTCACTGCATGTGTTCTGCTGTGTGCAGCAAGCACCACATGGGATGCGGTACCTGAGCTCTGCGTTATGCAGCATGTTAAGGGCACAAGGGGCAACAAGTCTGGCACCTCAGCTTCTAGTCTCCATAATCCAAGTGTAAAGGACTGTTCTTAGAGTGGATTGTATAATATGTTTATGGATAACATATTTTGAATTTCAGTTATTGTAAATCAGTTTTGTTCATGCACACATCACTAAAGCAATGACCAGCCCCTGCTGCAGTGGGATTTGTCACAGATAGTTCTAGTCAAATTGCTTTTTTTTTCTGAATATAGTGACTTTCAGGGTGACTCCTTTCTTGTGAAGGTAGAAAGAAAAGTGCCTAAGCTGTACTGCAGAAACTGCCCAGGTCTTCTGGAATGTGCTGCAGTTTCTCAAGGACTTGCTATGGCTTCTTTGTGGTCTTTCTTATACAAACCAGTCCCAGTAGAAAGGTGGCGTTTAAGCAGGAGAATGTTAGCATGATAGAAGACTTTAAATGACTAAGTTTTTAGCTGTGCATTTTCAAATGGCATGGAATAGTTTTTATAGTAGGAGGCAACCTTCCATAGTCATTACATTGGCAGTGATGGAGATGGAATAAGGACCAGTTCCTGTCTTCTGTGAGTCTGCACTTATCTAGGCTTAGCTTCCCTTCATCTAATTTTTCCTCTTTAAGGGCACAAAGCAACCAGTGTAGAAGGTAGCATTAAAGGCTCACTGATCTCAGGCAAGCAGAGGGGGTTTCTTGCAGCCTCCTAACAACTGAGGCTGAAGTCTTGTTTGAATAATACTTTGCTTGCTTGGGGGCGGAATGTCCTATAATATGCTCTTTTTGCTTCAACATTTGATGCCAGGTTTGAAATCAAGAAAAAACTTAAAACGGCAAAAAAGAAAGAAAAGAAAGAGAAAAAGAAAAAGCAAGAAGAGGAGCAGGAGAAGAAAAAACTCACGCAGATCCAGGAATCCCAGGTAGGAGACGAACCTGTCCTTATTAACAAATCGCTCTTCTGTGACAATAGAAGCTACTTCTCCCTGTCCATGACACTTTCTGTTAGAAATGACAGACAACATGGCGGGCAAGTCAGATTTTGGTTCACTTACATGTTTCAACTATCTTTAACTTTTTCAGCTCACTTAGGGAGATTGATGTCTTTGGCTTGCTGAGGGGTGCAGTGATTACTCCTTCCAGTGAAAATGCAAAAAAAGGTTGCAGCTAGAGCTCTAAGTGCTATGATGACCCTCCCAGTTTCTTACATTTTAATAGGTCTTCTAGCTGTTAGTCTCAAACATTTCATACTCTGGTCTTGCAGTGAAAGTTTTGTGTGAGAGAGAGCCGAGTGGCATAGAGTATAAAGAATATTTAGTTTCTACTGCTAGAGGTGCGAGGCGAAACTTGAAATCTAGGAGAAACAGAAGTAAATAGTTCCGTATTTTGTGTGTGTGCCTGTGTGTGTATTTTCTCCTCCATCTCTTGTAGAAAAAGGGCAATGCCACTTTCTGGGGTGAGGCCATGTAACTGAAGTGCAGTTTCAGATGGCTGAGCTGTTATGCTAAGGTCTCTCCCTTCTCTATTTAGAGAGTTTGGACAGTTTGATTCCCAGCATGGAAGGGATTAATCTTGCCTAATTTTAACTATCTAAAATGTAGGTGGTTGTTTACACTTGTTTTCACTTGTCTCTCTCTGCAATAGAGCAGGGCGTCTCCAGGGGGCAGTTTGACCCATATTTTCTTCTAGTTAAGTAGACGTCTATCACTTAAGTCAAGCTATATGGGATGAGTTTTCCCTCAGGCATCTGTTAAGTGGAGTGATTTTTATCTAGCTATCTCGTAATTGCATATATATCTATATGTGTAGATAAAATATTCCAAGTTATTTTCTGGTGCCTTCCAGAAATAACTTTGGTTTATTTCAAAAGACTAGAAACAGTGCTTATTGTAGAAGATTCATTCTGTCTTGCTTGATATTCTAGTAGACTTGTCAGTAATACAAATATTAAAAAGGTAACAAAATATTGGATTTGGATGCATATTGCAGATTTTGCACATAAATTTATTTCTACATTGAGCATTTTTTTATCTGAACTTTCCTGACTTTCTTTTTCTAGTGAATGAAAACAGAGGTCTTAAATTGGCCTTGCAGAAGGAAAAGCCAATGAGAATAATTTTTTTTTTTCTTAAGGTTTTCCTCATGTGTTGTTACGCACAGAATTACTTCCATTTTATTTCTCTAGTCAGTTTTTAACTTTAAGGAAAAACTTTGAGATTAAAGCTTGGTAGTAGGAATGCTGAAAACAAAATAAGTTTATTGCTTTCAGTGATGAATAGAGAAAACAAATATGATGCAGGGAGATTTATACTTCCTAGCCCCTGGAAAAAGGAGAACTTGTAGGGGAAGAAACTTCAAAAATGAGGTTTTAGTGACTTCCATTCAAAAAGTTTTCAAAGTGTGCAAACAGCCTTAGTTTTAATTTTGGTTTTTTGAATTGTACATTGGTATTAAGGCACTTTCTGTGTTTATTTTTCAGGTCATGTCACATAACAAAGAGCGGAGATCAAAGCGGGATGAGAAACTAGACAAGAAATCTCAGGCAATGGAGGAGCTAAAAGCAGAAAGAGAGAAGCGGAAGAACAGAACAGGTATGAGAACATTTTGCTAGTAAATGTGACTTCTTTTCTTCCCCGCAAAGTGCTACTACCTATTTGTAATTAAGGCTACAATCCTGAACTTGGAGTGAATGAACTCCATGTCTGTGTCGTCCTTGGTCTTATGACCAAGATACCTAATCTTGGACCACCTAGTATAATATTTGTCACTTTTGTGTCTATTTTTATTTGCATTGTTTTCTCATCTCTCCTAAGGAATGGTGGGGGGCATAAGGGAGAGAAGGAGGCTCTCTGCAGTACATTAAGTGGCACTTGTAATATTCATTTCATGTATCTGAACTAGTCGCTTAACAGAAACTTTTATTTGTTTACCAACCAAACAGTATTTATTATACTTGTGCTGCTGTGACTGCTTTTGCTTGTATTGTCACTGTTGCATCATCTTGTCCTTCCTGCCAGCTATTGATGCAACCCTCTTTTTCTGATAGGTTTCAGTTGTCTTAGCCAGGTTATGTTTTTCCCCTTAAGTGAACTATCTGTTCATAATAGTTGCATACCCAGTTGTTATGTCCATCTTTTATTGCTAGTTATGTTAAGGTGAGAAGCTATTTTCAAATAAGTACAGTTGAGGTTTAAGATGTTTTTGGATACTCTGACTTCTTTGCTTGAATATATGCAGTGGAGTGCTTAGCTTACAAGTGACTTTAAACATGGCATGTCTTTCAAACATACAATTAGCAGTTACCTGGTTGTGCGTGCTCCCCCTTTTTTTATAGAGCAGTAAACTTTCAGCTCTGAAAAGAAGCTTTCATCAAAAATCACAGTTTGCCTGTCCTTGTTCTCTTTCCTCCCCCAGCTGAACTGCTTGCAAAGAAACAGCCATTAAAAACTAGTGAAGTGTACTCTGATGATGAAGAGGAGGAGGAAGATGATAAATCTAGTGAGAAAAGTGATCGCTCATCTAGGTCCTCGTCTTCTGATGAAGAAGAGGAGTAAGCAGCAAACAATGGATTGTGATTTTTACCATAATTGTGTGTTTAAAAACACCTACACATCTGCTTTGTGTGGACATGCAGTGCTTGAGAAGAGTATTTGAAGGCAAATTGCTGTTTAGGTGACTTTGCCACTGGGCACCTGCGGAACACTTAATGTTCAGATGTGTTTTTGACTTCTGAATCATAGCTGGGACTGATATATCTTGCACTGGTTTGGCTTTTGTTCCCTGCTATTACCTTGATTCCCACTCACGTATGGGAATTGTTTACAGATTTGTGTAGTCCCAGTTTAGTAGTGCAGAATCCTCACAAGTCATAGCCCGGTACCCCAGTAAGAGGTTGGAACAGTGCCTGTGTATTTTCAGGCATTTGCCACTTAATGCATCTAAATTTTTATTTGTTTTGTGGCAGCAGAGGGCAAGAAGTCCACTCACCAAGGATCTGATTTGGACTTTTTCTTGAATGCTAAATTTGTGTATGTGACTCATCATACACTAGTTGACTGTATTCTCTCTAATAGTACTCTAAATAGTTGGCACTTGCACTGCACTTTGCTCGAGATGCCTTTGTTTGATAACATCTTTTTTTTCTTCAATTTTTCCTTCTCATCTTTCCCTAACTAGAAAAGAAGAAATTCCTCCTAAATCGCAGCCAGTGTCCTTACCTGAAGAACTCAACCGAGTACGGTTATCACGACACAAGCTGGAGCGCTGGTGTCACATGCCTTTCTTTGCCAAGACAGTCACTGGCTGCTTTGTCCGTATTGGCATTGGAAATCACAATAGTAAGCCTGTTTATCGGGTGAGTTCAATTGCAGCAAATTTCACTATAATAATTTAATAATTTTGTAATTTCATTATTTTATAATGTTTTGTCATAGTATTTGCTACTTAGAAATTCTCAGGAAAAGTACCTGTGGTAATTTGGTCAATTAGTATGGAAAGATTTATTATAACCGAAAAGCATGATAGGTGCAAAAGAAGTGGAGGAGACTGTTTTTAAAAGCAAATGGATGTGTGGGACCAGCTAGGTGAAGAGGTGGAAATGGTTGATAGGCCTTTAAAGGAAGTCAATTTATACAGTGCAGCCAGTGATAAATCTAGTTATATGTATATGTTTGTGTGTGTATGGAGAGAGAGAGAGAGAAAGACAGAAAGGAGAGAGATTGTGATATATAGCGATTTATACACTCCTATACATAGGGATGTATCCCAAATACTGTGAGGGATAGATAGCTCACTATATATAGTGAGAAAGAGAGAGTGAGTGCTAAGAAAGCCTGTTCTTCCAGCTCTGGTTCATGCTGTCCTGCCTTTTCATCTGTATTGCAAACTAGAATGCCAGATTCTGCTTTGACCAAGTAAGGATGAGTAACATTCACTACTTTATTTCTGGGAATGCTCCCAAGTTATTCATCTTGCATGGTCTCAGTTCTTACTTTATGAAGTATTTCTAGTATATCCATGCTCTTCAAAAGAGATGGCAATTGAGAAGCAGTTTTGTGCTGCTGCTTTGCTGTAACTGCACAACTGTAGCATGTAATAGTATTCTCTAAAATTACTTTAAAAAGGTGCTCAGTGGAGCTGAGTTTAGTATGTGAGCAGCACTGAGTATATTTTATTTGAAAGATGCATTAACCAAAACCAGTGTACTCAGTTGAAAAGGTAATAGGAAATGCAGGAACATGCACATTATTTGGTAGGAAGTCAGAACTGAGAACATGTATTATCTAAAAGCCTGATGGGATTTTTATAACTTGCCAACTCAAAGGTATTTGAAACAACTAATTTAGTACCTGATAATACACACTGAAAAGTTGTGCTTTCATTGGTGTAGTTGGAATTATTACTTGGTTTAAGTTTTCTAATCCCTAGTGAAAGGACTTAAACATGTTTAGACTCTCACATTCTCTCGTATGTTTTCCTTTGTTGTACAGGTAGCTGAAATAACTGGCGTGGTAGAGACTGCAAAAGTTTACCAGCTTGGTGGTACCCGTACAAACAAAGGACTTCAGTTGCGGTAAGATACCAAAGTAATCCTCACAGTTCATGAATCGGTGTGTTGGTGGTGGTTGTTAAGCATGTGATGTTCCATGGGTGATTTGGATATGAGAGCTAAGCAGGAGAGTGGGTCTTGCTATGACGCTTTATGTTCAAAAATCCGTTTTCCCCCTTGAGGCATAGTGAATAGAGAGGTCTTGTTTGAGGATCCGTGATTGTGTTGACATCAGAGCACTTCATTTGCTTTGGTAACCCAGGATCATCTGTGCGTACCTGTTGGACTTTGTCATATTCTTTTCTATCTTTGCCACCATTATTAAAATTGGGTGCTAGAAATGTATCGCTTGCATCAGAACCAATCGCATACACCTTTGTATTACAACATGTACAGCATTTTGGAGGGAAGAATCTGAATTTAGTATGAGATTTCTCAGTCATGCTTACGGCTGTCATAAAGATCACAAGGTGCAGGCTAATGCAGTTAACAAGAGGTTAACTAAATTGATTGATTATTCAATAGCTTCTTGGGCTATTAAGGACTTGTACGCTCATGAGAGTGCTTTGTGTTTAAATTGAATTTTGCACCCTGACAGCTAGTTTTAATAGTGTTTACTAGTACTAATTTTGCTGGTGGTGCCAAAAGAAGTACTCAGCAGAATATAATCTTTTATGATTTTTGGCTCTTTGCTTGCTGATGAACGTGAAATTAGATAGGCGTTTACTTCAGCATTGTATAATTCAGGCCTGCTTAAGGTTACTTCTGCTGATCAAAGTGGAAAGTGAAAGTATCTTGTGTTTCTGAAGGTCATGCAATGGCTCACAGAGTAGGATCTATGAGGTTTAGGTGTGTTAAGCTGCTACTTAGGTGGAGCTGCTACTGCCAGAGCTGGATACTATCTCCTACGGACTTCTTGTCACTTTGTACTGATATCTGTCTAAAGCTCTGAAATGATGGTTGACTTGTTTGAAATAGCACATCAACCAAAAGAGTCCCCCTGTTGTCTCTAGGCTGCTTTTAGGTTCCTGAGATCCTCCACCTATAGATCCAAATCACAGCGCTCTACCATGAGATATACTGTGTTTTCTTATTGCAGGCATGGCAGTGACCAGCGTGTATTTCGTTTGGAGTTTGTCTCAAATCAGGAATTTACTGAAAGTGAGTTCATGAAGTGGAAGGAAGCGGTAAGTTTGCCAGAACTCAGTGTCTTCCCGGAAGCCTTACACCAAGGATATTTCAAGTGGAGAGTAACCTCTTTCACCTGTGCTTAGATGTTCTCTGCTGGGATGCAGCTACCGACACTAGATGAGATAAACAAGAAGGAAGTGTCCATCAAAGAAGCTCTCAACTACAAGTTCAATGATCAGGACATTGAGGAGGTAAATGTGTTTTAGTGAGGCTATGGCAGCACTCAGAGGTAACCGGAAGTTGGAGCAGAGCATTAGCTCTTCCAAAGCCAAGTAGTCATGCTATCTACTTACTAAAAAGAAAATAAAAGGCTCAGTGTGAAGTCGGGTAACTGGTTTGAGCGTGATCCAGCTCTTGTTCAGTGCTCTAGCTTTACTTGACCCCCTGTTCCCTCATTACGAACTTGCCTCAGACTTTCTTAAAATGATCATAAATGAGGGGAATGGAGCTATAGCTCATCACCAAGTTGCCTTTTCTCTGCTTCATCTTTAATTTACATGAATAAAATTCTGTGGCAGTAACCTCATTTTTTGAGGTGGTACTTACCTGTTATTTTTAGTGACCACATACAGAAATAATCCTTTAATAACAGCATGTCTTTGTCATTTTCTTCACATCTTGCAGATTGTGAAAGAGAAGGAAAGGTTCAGGAAAGCTCCTCCAAATTATGCCATGAAGAAAACTCAGCTTTTGAAGGAGAAGGTGAGAGATGAGATGTTGCCTGCAAGCTTAATGCAGTCTGATTTTTGAAGAAATGGAGCTGAACTGGATTTTGGCAGTAGTCAGCAGTAAGCTTGACTTTAATTATGCAGCTAAAATGCTGACCTCAAAGCTTATTGCTGGGTTCGGAACACTTAGTACCCACTTTAAGATATGACGTTCTTTCACTATGAGCAACTATCCTCTTTTTGTGTCTTTTGGACAAGAAGCTTTTAAGTTGGTTTGATGTAGGAATCACTTTTCTGCCGGGTATCTCTAAGAATCAACTAAAAGTTAAATTCCTTCAATTTCATCTTTTGGGGGGAAAAAATAATAAAAGGAGGGGGCATATATTGTTTCTTATGCAGTATGACTGAATTGCCACTTTGGGGGTGGAGGGTGATAATTTGTACTGAAAAGACTACCTTACTAAAATATTTACTTGCCACTGGACTGATCTGGCACATAAGCATCCTGGAATGAACAGAATTAGCAGTCCAGAGCTGAGAGTAGTCTACTTGCAAAGTCTGAGCCCAGAAATCAAACAAAAGAGCAATCATAAGTATCTCTGGAAACAAAAACTGGTATAGCATTTTTTTGTTTGCTTGTGCAAACCATTCATACTTCTAATACGATGAAAACAAAAGGATTATGTTTTTTGCCTTAACTGTATTGATCGATTACAATTTTATTGTGTACAAATATGCAAGTTTTCTGTTGTGGAAGATTGCAATAGCTCCCATTGTCACCAGGTGGCATTGCAAGCTACTCTTATTGGTCTGGTGTTGCACTAGAGAGATAGAGGCTCTCCGAAGAGGCACTGACAATTGCAGAAATAATAACTCTTTTTGGACTGGAAACATCAGTATTACATTTTAATTTGTAGTAGTAATTTCAAGTTATAACCTCAGTTATCTGAATGGCTGTTTCTCCTGCTGATGCTGGAACTGGTGTTCCTCAGTCTTTAGCAGTTTCAAGGGTTTCAAAAGATTTTCAAAAGTTTTGCATTTTTTTTTCTTTTTTTGCTGTGTGGTTTATTTTTGTGAGTCTCTTTGTTTCCATCTATAAGTACAGTTTAATGTACAGTTTAGCTCCCTGTTGCATTCTTACTGGATGGTGTGGAGCATTTGCATCTGGAATAGTATTAGCTGGAGGTTTCGTGGATCTGTCCCTCATTTCTCTGATTAGCTCTGTGCTGAAGAATTATGCCTAATGAGTTACTGTTTGATTGAAGGCCATGGCTGAGGATTTGGGGGACCAAGATAAGGCCAAACAAATTCAAGATCAGCTTAACGAACTTGAGGAGAGAGCAGAAGCTTTGGATCGTCAACGAACAAAAAACATTTCTGCTATCAGGTAAGAAACAGATACTGGGAGCTTTCTGAAACAGTATCAATCAGAATACATAGTGAGAAGAAACTAGTGCAGTAGTGAGTTAATTGCAAAGTCTTGACCTCTCTTTCCTGTATGATATATTCCTGAAGTATGTGTCATGATAGCTCCTCTAGTGTTTACCTCTCTCCACTTGCTTTTGTGTGTCATTCAGTTAAACCATCAAAAATACAAGCACTCTTTCCTGTACCCCAGGTAGCAGTTGTGTTGCAAAAAGAGTAATTGGTGAATTCATGACCACATTGAAACTGTAAGAATGTTGTCAGGCATTTTGTTGTGTAGAGCTTGTTACATGATACCTATCTATTTTTTGCAGTTACATCAACCAGAGGAATAGAGAATGGAATATTGTGGAGTCTGAGAAAGCTCTTGTGGTAAATAATGCTGAATTAATTTTTCCATACAAGAAAAGATGAATTGATATCAATAAAGATATTTGTATTCTGAAGTTATTCTACTTTATTCATAACACAAAAAATCTTTCAAAATAACATCTTTTTGTAAGAAGATAGCTTTATCTCTTTGAGCAGCTCAGTTATCGGGAGATTATTGGCTGTAACAGACAGTAACATTCCCTCCCCATTTAGTATGGGAAAGGAATCAGAAACCAGACTTAAGATGAGAAAATAGTAAAGGAAATATCCTGTTCTCTGTGGTAGAGCTTTTGAGAAAAAATAAGCTTGTTAGCAGAAGTCGAGGTCCAACATTTACCTTAAGAGTTATGCAATTATTTTCTGAGCTGTATAAAGCAGGCTGCCCTCTAAAGCCTAGCACTGTGGGTATGGCATTTTCTAGTGTGTAAGGCTATTGCTGTTTTTCTTTTATTTTTTTTGTTGTTTTTTTTCTCTGACCTTAATGGCATCCCACTATGTAATTGGAATGTGGGTGGGTATATGGATATATGCTGTGGGAGGATTTACAAGGGTGCGGGTAACTAACTGTGCAAAACAATGTATTTTTCTTCAGGCTGAAAGTCACAGCATGAAAAACCAACAAATGGACCCCTTTACTAGGCGGCAGTGTAAGCCCACAATAGTCTCTAATGTGAGTATAATATTGAAGGCAATCGATTACCAACTGAGGCAATTTGTAGAGATGGAGGAACCAATGTAATGCAAAAAGTAAGAGAAAAATAGTAGGGTGATATTCATAGTCATTCCTGACTAAGTCGTGTGCTGTGAATCCCCCAGATGCCAGTGTGAGATATAATTGAGTCATCTTGATCTCAGTTTCCCCAAAGAAGGAGAAAGTAATACATTCATTTTTCTGTAGCAAAGCATGAAGGATGTAAGTGTTATGGGTAGGTACATGGAGAATAAACTGCAATTTGTATTTCTGTAGTGAGTTCTTGTAGGTACACTTGCTCTTCTAGTTACCACTGGGGAAAAAAGCTTGCTTTATTTATGAGTATTGCTTCTAATTAGTTGAGACTTTTCTCAAAGGGTCTGGCAAGGAGAGGAGGCTAAGCATTTGAGACTGGGTAAAGTAGTTAAACAAAATCTTTACCTGTGATGGTGGACCAAGTTCTAGTCCAATTTGTAACTATATCAATAGTGGATATTCACACTGAGTAATCAACTCTTACTTCTAAGCAATATGGCTTTGTTCAAGCCTCTTCTGTTGTTTTTATGAAGTTCTGATACCAATATATTAAAAAAAAGATTGCGTTGGCT
This sequence comes from Crypturellus undulatus, assembly GCA_013389825.1. Lineage (NCBI taxonomy): Eukaryota > Metazoa > Chordata > Aves > Tinamiformes > Tinamidae > Crypturellus > Crypturellus undulatus. Next base: position 1,048,717 of record VWPW01026718.1, read on the forward strand.
CTTATCAGTCTCCATCAGTGGATAAAATGATAAAAAACTTCATTGCAATGCCTGAATTAAATCTTTATTTAAAAGAATCACAATTGAGTAGCTTTATTATGGTGTACAGCGATTACCTTAAAAAGAAGAGTCTCTTAAAGATTTTTCTCTAGTAGAATGTTCTAGCTAAAAGCATCTGCTTTGAATGTTAGCATTAAGATCAGTCACAAGAACAAACTGTATCAAGAAGTAATGTATTTCTGCTCTCAAATGAAGACTCTCTCTGGAGGATGACTTTTATCCAGTACTCAGTACTGGATGCATTGCACAGATATCTGGATGATCTTATCTCTCCAAGATCCTGAAAACTGTAACTGAGTCTAAAACCATAGGAGGTTGTAGATCATAGATATGAGTAGTTTTTTTAACAAAATGGCTAGTCTTCTGTAGTTTTCACTATTTTAATTCTTTCTTCTTTTCTCCTTACCTTCTCCTTCCTACAGTCCAGAGATCCTGCTGTCCAAGCTGCCATCCTCGCACAGCTAAATGCAAAATATGGATCTGGTGTATTACCAGATGCTCCAAAGGACATGAGTAAGGCAAGTTCCCCTTTCCGTCTCTGCTGCATTTCCCCACCCCTCACTGTCACCATTTGACTCTAGAAGCCTATGACTAATACTAAGTGTGCCTACTGCAGTTCTAGAAATAGTACCCTGTAGAGAATTATTGCAGGAAAGGAACAGCGTTTTTTTTCCTTGGGGAAAGAAAATTCATTTTCTCAGCATTAAGAAAGTGAAACTCAATATGTGTATGACAGGAGTGGGAGAAATTGCTCCTATAAGACATTTATTTGGACATATGACCTGATTATTTACCTGTAACTTTTGTTTCAGGGTCAGGGGAAAGATAAAGATGTGAACTCTAAATCAGCCAGTGACCTCTCAGAAGATCTTTTTAAAGTGCATGACTTCGATGTAAAGATTGATCTTCAAGTTCCCAGCTCAGGTAGGTGTTTCAGTTGTATTTTGGGAAAGTAATCACTGTTGTGTGGAGCTCAGTTGCTTCACAATACAAATCAGTAGTGGGTTTGAAGATGGGAACAAAGTCTCTCTGTGGTCCTGGCAAGTACATTGAATTTTGTGGTGGTGGTGGATGGCAGGGATGAGGGTGGTTTGTGTTCTAGTGTTTATCCATGAAGAACACAGTTATGCCATGTTAGACTGAAAGCATGTATAGCCCAGTATCCTTGGTCTGGGTGCCTAGGGGAAAAAGGCATGAAGAATTTCCCAGTATACTCTTCTAGTCTACAGTATCTGGCCAGATAACGCTTTAGTAACACCTGATATCTTACTAAATCAGCCTATCTAACTTGATATCATCCTTCATACTTCTCTATGAATTTACCTACTCACCTTTGAAGACAGATTTTGAAGCATTTGCTATTTGTAAACATCTTGTTCCATAGTCTATCCACATGCTATGTAGATAAAATATTTTTATTTGGTTTTGAACCTGCTTATACCAAGTTGCTGCTTCCAAACTTTGGTAACAGATAATTTTAAAGGAAAATTTGAGGGAGACCCCAGACACATCTTCACTCCCTGCTTGAACTTGCTGACCTTTCCCAATACTGTTCTTCATCTTGACTCTGAGGGCCTGAGATCTGTGGGAAGAGTTTGGAGTCTGAAGAAACTCTTCTAATGGAGGGAAAGCATGGGAGTATAGCAGTGCAATTAGACTCATGAGCATCATTTTCCCCTTGTGTTGCTGGAGGGATTGGAGTTGAGGATTCTTCGAGGGCAGCAATTTAGTTGATCTACTGTAGGAATTCACAAAAACTTAAAAACTAGGTCAAAGAGAAGTAGCAGGATTAAATCCAAACTAAATCAAGCCTGTATTTTTGGGCCTAAGAGTGTGCAAAGTAAGATGGCAAGAGTAGGAAACTTCCTGAAGCTGTGTGGGGGTAGTAAAAATTATGAACATCAGAACTGTAAAGCAGCTGAGAATTAGGCAAATGATAGACCCAGAAAGCTGGTGCTGAGAAGAGGAGAGAGGCATAGGCAAAGGTTTAAGTGTGGCTGATTTTTATCAGACAGAACAATGTTTGGGCATCTCACTTTGTGTGGCCTCCTTTCTTAACAGGAGGGTAATCTGGGGCTTGGTTAGAGCATGTAGGAGGTCTGAATTCTGTCCCCTTATTACCTGTATCTCTTATCCTTGCTGCTCTCATGGGATAAGAGAGATCCCAGAATTCAGTCTGAAAGCCCTGCCTGTATTATTCTGTATGTGCTGCTGAGCACTTCTCTTTAGAAGTGGAAGTATATTGGCAGGAAGCAGGACAAATGAATGTAGTCAGTACTGAATGTCTTTAAGCAACTACATTGGCTGTCTTAAGATTTAAACTGATGCTTACCAGAGAAGCTGAATGTATTGTCACTGTAAGCAAAAACTAAAAATCCATAGTTTCCATGTACTTTGGTCCTCACTCTTCTCTTATCCTTAACAGAGTCTAAGGCGCTGGCCATCACCTCCAAGGCTCCACCAGCAAAAGATGGTGCCCCTCGCCGATCACTGAACTTGGAGGACTACAAAAAGAGGAGGGGGCTTATTTGAGCATGCCCACTCTGCTGCTTCTGATCCTGCATGCTCCATGATGATGTCCTACCTTTTCTTCCTCCCCTTTCAGTTCTCCCGTCTGGGTTGGAGCAGCAATGGAGCTGGGAAGAGACTCTTTAAAACTGCCAGTCATCTGTAACATAAACCATTCAACTATTCACTGTATAGACCTCCCTTCTTGCCCTTTCTTCCTGCCCCCCTCACAAATGTGGATCTGTGCTATTTGGGGTTCTCCCATTTCTTTTAGTTTGAGTTTTGTTTTTATTTTGTTGATGCAGCTCGTTGGTCCACTCTGTGTTCAGTATTAGCCTGAGGTCTGGATTTTCATAGGAATCTCTTTGGTGGTCACAGAATCAGCACTTGGTGATCTTCCCTTACCTACCACCACAGGCATGGTGAATAAACAGTGGCGCAAGACCTTTGTGGCTGGAAGGTCATCTGCACTTTCTTCCTCTTCCTCCTTCATCCTAGCTCTGGAGAAGGGAATCTTCAAAAACTGGCTTAGGTTCAAAATGTAAATTTTTGGGAGGGTTGTGTGACTTTTTTTCAGGTGTTTTTTATCATTTTTAAGCTGCAGTACTATTTGTATCCGTCTGTCACAGTTCTTTACGGCTGTTTTGAATTTCTACCAGCTGTACTTGAGCATCTGAAATTGCAAGAAAGAAATTCATTAAATGTGATTCTTCTTACTAAAACGGCTTGGCTGATATAGCTGTTTAACTTCATATTCCTTTTTTTTTTTTTTTAAACTTACATTTAACTAAAGAGACATATGTATGTAGCTTTTGATGTTGGAATTGTCATCTATAGCACATCCGAAGTCTCCAGCTGTAACTGAGTGGAGTAGCTCTACTTGGGATGCCTCGGGGTGCTCATTGGTTGGGAGTTAACTTCTGTAAGCCTCCAATATCACATATTTCTTAAGTCATCTTGTCTTCACTGAGTTCCAGCTCACTTTGTGTTTCCTGCTTTGTGAACCATTTAAACTTGGTTTATGTAAAAAAAATTAAAAACCCCTTGCTTTGAGTGAAAGGAGAAGGACACAATAATAGAAAGGTCAGTGAGTAACGAACAAGAGCAGTAGCTGATGCATGTTTTCCATATAAACTGGTACATGTGGAGTGCAACACTAGCACAAAAATTGTATAGCTTTATGGAATGTTTTGACTGGACACAAGGTGACAGCTCAATTTATCACTCAGGTGTAAAAAATCAAAATGTAAATATAAGTGACATTTAAAAATAAAAAGAACTTTTCCAAACAAGATACAACTGAATATATGGAGCTAAGAACTAAATTAAAAGAGAATTAGAAATCTTGCAGGTCAGAGGCCCTCGTTCAGGTAAGCGTGCAAGCACGTGTTTGTTCCTACTCAGGCCAGTACCTATATGCTAACTAAAGCACTGAACTGGATAGGAATGTTTCTGGGGGACCCTGAAGAGGGGAAAATGCTGATGCTCTTCCTATGTCAGAGCATTACTATTTTTCTGAAATCATACACTGGTTATTTTCAAACCTGTGTTTGATGCTTTCTTGTTGGATTCTTGATGAAATTTTAATCTAGTTCTTATATTTAACTTTCTCTTACTCCTTTTTTTAATGGTAGTTTAAAAAAAATCATGTAATTGTGTGCAGATTGATATTATGAACTGTGTATAAAATGAAAATCAACCTATGGAGCAGCTCTTAGCTACCATGTAAACAGGTAATTAGGGATCCTTCAATACTTATTTACTGAATAGTCCATAATTCTAGGACTCACATGGATTATTCTGTAAATATATAATCATGGACTGTTTTATTTGATGGCCTATTCTAGCAGCTTCAGAGTTGTTGTAGGCTTTTGCATATGTGTGCTTTTAACTTTAAGAGTGGATTTATGGAATTTGCCATGGTAACTTCATAGGAAACATCATGATCCACTGTGTAGATATGCATTTAATACAATTTTGGTTTTGCAACAGCTTCAATGATGTTACAGATTTTTAATAAAAAAAATTAAAACTGGCTATTGCAAATTAAGTTTCAAAGTAATATCCCTATGATGCTTTTCTGAAATAACTGCAAAATCATGTAATATAGATCTTGCTTTGCTCATGGAAATGCTTCAGAGCTTGGGGGTGCAGTGAGAAGTTATCTCTGAAGGTAAAATCAACTCAGACTCAGTATTTTTAATATGCTTGCCCTCGATACATTGATTTTTAGCAGACTTTTACATTTTGGTGACACACGAATGGGCTGTACAGTCAAAGTGCTGGCAAGATCCATATAGTGTTACAATAACTGCTAGTGCAGATAATGAAGATAGAAGAGGTGCCGCAAGTTTAGAATGCAGCTTTGAACGATCTGACTATGTCCTAGTTATCTGCAAATATGAAACTCCCAACTTCTCAGTCTCTGGATTCTGCTGAAATACTGGTTTTGAGAAACGCAACAGTCAGTAAGTTATCATACGAACCTCTTTATGTTAAGAATAATGCATCAAGAAAGTACTTTTCTTGAATAGTCACAGAACTGTGTATGAAAGCTGTAATCTTTTTTTTTTTTTTTTTTTTTTTTTTCTTCCTTTAAGTGCATGTAAAGGTGAGTGACTATACCTCCCTCTCAGTAGAGGGGGAGAGATTTATTTGCTTTGTTTCATTGGTGTTCTAGCATAGTTCATTACAAATGTACAGACTTCTATAAATAAACTTGGTTTGTTGGTTTAATAAGGTTGATTATGTTTATCCCTTATCTGAGCTGCTCAGGGCTGCTTGTTGGTGGAAACTTTGCTTTTCAGAAACTGATGCTTTGTGTATCAATCTGGGCCTTTTTTTTTTAATACTAGTATTATAAAAGAATGACAAATAAGTCTGCCTTTTGCAAGAGGACCCACTGACTCTCTGAATCATTCTCTTCTAACTGCTGGAGTTGCCACAAGAATTGAGTGGGGCCCATTGGAAGGTTAGTTCACTTGCATTTCTACTCCATCACTAAAGACACAAACTTTGTTTATCTTTTTGGAAATCTGGGCTGCTCCTGTAATCAAAGATGCTGTACTGTATATGTGAATGCACATATATGCGTGTGCATGCACGCACGCACAAAACACTTATTGAGTGAGATGGATCCTGCTTGTTCTCACGGATGAGTGGTGGGAAGACAAGAGAGCATAGGCATAAGTTGAAATGATAGATTGTGCCTAAGTGTAAGGAGATATATNCCACTCTGAGGACAGGCAGGCAGAGGGCCAGGTTGCTCAGTCTGCATCTGAGAGACTTTCAAGACAGATAAAGTGCTGGATAAAGTGTTAAGCAGCATGATCCAACCTTATAGGTGACCCAACTTGGAGCAGAGGGGCTGGACTAGAGCTCTTCTGAGGTCTCTTCCAATCTGAATTGCCCAGTGACACACCCTAGTTAATATAACATTGCTTCTCCAGTTTTGTTTGTGCGTTGTGTGCTTCCCCCCACCCAACCTCCTCCCAATCCCATTTCTACATGCTGCCCACAGGAGGTGGCTCCTGATGCTGGGTGGCTTATGCTGGGCAGTGCTGCGTTCTGCAGCACAGACATGCCAGACACCCTTTCTGTTCCTGTGTGGGGGTGTCTAGAGTTCATACTAGGACCATCTCCAAAGCAAATCTGTCTTTTTCAGTGTTTTTTTGACTGAGTGGGTTGTAAAATTCAACCTACGGCATATATGTAGCCATTAGGCAATTAGACTTTGAGCTTTCCCTCTCCTGATGAACTTTAATTGAATATCCTTTAATTTGTTGTGCAGAGCCACTTTTTTTTTTTTTTAAGTAATATTTAGCATAAGGGTTCTTGAGGATGCGTTGACAATTTGTTTCAACTTCATTTAGAAGATGTAGTCAATCAAAGTGGGGGCGGAAAAAGGGACATGCTGTTGTGCCTCAAAAGAGAAGGACTAAGATAGATTTTCTCCTCACAGCTAGAAGAGGGAGGAACCTAAAATTGAGGGGTCTACAGAAGTGCTTCCTTTGTTACACATACTGGGAAGTAAAAAGAACCTATTTTTAAATAGCAAAAGTCTTAGAAACATGTGTCCAACATAGATAACTTCAAATGCTTCTTGCCTGTGCAGACAGGCTCTGTCCCGGCAGCCCTTTTTCTTTTGGTCTTAAGGAAGCTGAAGTCAGTGTTTCTAGCTGTCTGATTTGAACGCCTGGGAACTGCATCTAGGACAATCTAAAACTGGTAAGAGTGGGACTGTCATATGGCAGAAAGACTTGTATTGCAGCAAGTGCCAAAATCCTCCCTCTGAGGACTATCATTTCCCTTAGGAATCACCTAATTCCAGTGGACACCTGTCCCTGCCCTAATTCTGGTGCATGCCCAATTTAAACGGTCAGCATGGGGTTGGGGAAAAGAAGGAAAGTCCCTGAGAGTGGATATGTCGATAATCTCAATGGATGCTTGCCACTGGATATCGTATGTTTATGGAACCTTCAGATAGCTTCTCTATTGTTTAGCAATCCTGCTCTGACAAACTTAAGCCAGTTGTCAACTACATCACTGCCTCTGAAATGTTCAGCTCTGCAGTTTTTCAGATCTAGATGCAAGATAGTGCAGAAAAATATTATTCAGGAAAAAAAAAACAGATACAGGTCTCAAAGACAAAACTTCTGGAATGACATGATTTTTTTCTTCACTTAACAGTAGCTAGAGTCATTAAACAGACATAAAAACTTAAAAAGAGTCACAGGAGAACACAGAATCCTAACAAAGGAGTCACTCTTGTATGGTTTTCCTTTCTTGTACAAAAGAAGACTTTGCTGTGTCTTGGAGATGTAGCATTGTGATCCTTTGCAGCGGGGATAGTTGAGACAGCAGTTTGGTGCTGGCACATGACTGAGAAACTGCAGTGTCTTTAATCATAAAGAAACCCCCTGCCGCAGCCTCAGGACTTCTTCACTTCCTGACTCCAGCTGGAATCTGGTAAGGAAAGCCGAAGTGTTCCTTTTAATATGCTATCCAATACTGTTGTTATGTGCTGGGCTTAGATATATGGATGCCCGTAGATATTGTTAGGGTTCTTGATGACTTGATGTATATCTAAAGGCTCCTGTGCCCTTACTGTCTTGTCTTATAATGAGCTGAGTCAGCCTTTAGATATGTAGCCACCTGCTTTTATAAAGTCTCTTAGACTTTGAAGACAGGAGAAGGCAGGAAAGTGCATTGATTTGTATTTGCAGTAGAATAACTGATTATATATTGGATTATATTTAGAATACTTACCTAGTTTTGGGATCTGCCTTTAGGAAAGGAAAGGTATTGAACACTTGAAGTGAGTTATGGGAGGAACACCAAGATGACTAGGGGACTGGAGTACTTTCCCTCTGAGAAGGGAGTGAAAAAATGGGACTTATTCAACGGGGAAAAGCAACAGGCCATAAACTTTCTACTGAGTTTGTAAGGTCTCAGGACTGAGGCTTGTCAGGCTTGTTTGTCTGAAATTTCTTGACCTGCCATTAACCTTGTTTTGCTTGCTTTAACTGTGACAGCAATTACTTTAACCATCCAGATGTCAACAGCTAATTTGTTTTACTCCTCCTTTGTGGACTACTCCCATAGTTCTATATAACTAGCAATAGCCAGCAGTTATTTTGTGTATGGTGAGATATTTATCACTTTAACACAATGAAGTAGTGTACAGAAATATAGGCCTATTATGATAGTAAAACATAGGTCTATTATGGCAGTAAGGCAGGCATAGGATGATATAAGGAAAAGCTTGTTGCTGCAGACAGTGTGACTATAAAATACTCATTGACAGTCAATTAAATAAAGACCTGGAGCAGGACAAAACTGGTCTTGGGGTTACACAGAAATAGTAACACAGATATGTAGAGGGCACCATCTATCACAAATTGGAATGTAATGTGGAGATATAAACAAATGAGGAAAGAGAAAGGTGTCAAAAGCCTGTTAGCAAACATATAAAAATAACTCCAAGTGGATCCTAGAAAGAGGAAGAAGAAATCAACATTATATTTCTCTTGATGAAGGACTACAGAGGTTGATGACTTGCTTTTACCTGTACTAGCTGATGATTTGGTGTTACCTTTGCAACTTCTAAAGCTACTGACTTTATGATACAGAGGAGTAATAGGAGGGTAAGTGTAACCAGGAAAAGAAGCTGAAACCAAATGTGTTTTTGGTACAATTTTAATTGTACCATTACAGAAACTTTTTTTTCTGTATTAAAAGTGTTATAACTACATTATTCTTAATTTGCTGTAATAATTAGATCTAAAGTAGTAATAATTCTTGAAATCGACTGTTAAGATTTCAATTATACTATGAATAAATTCATGTTTTTACTTGTTTTTGGTGTGCTGCCTCTTTACCTGTGAACAAGGTTTTGAATATAGCAGACAGCTTCAGGGGGGTAGGTAATAGCAGCCTTCTGGTATCTGTAAAGAACTTACCAACAAGGCAGAGCCAGGCTCTTCAGCAGTATGTGGTGGGAGAATAAGACAGATCAAGCGTAAGTTGAAACCAGAGGCTCTCATTAGAAGCTATCCTGAGGAAACCATTTGCTGAAATACACTGAGTAGAATATATTCTATAACTTTAACTGCATTGCATCTTCAGTTCTGAAACAAAAGGTCTTTGTGAAACAAAAACAAAAGGACTATTTTCTTTCTAGAGGTGCTGGCATTTATTTTTGAGAAATGAGTGGGCTTGAATGCTTTAAGAGATTTAAGTCTTACATAGAAAAAAGAGCATATTACTTTTTTGAAGTTTGATTTGGAGAAGAGCTAATAAACTTTTGCAATGAACTTTAAGGGCTACTAAACTTTTTGAAATGGGGTAATTGGGAATTTATTGGCAACTCAGGCAAACACTTGTAAGCTGCATGACCTAGCTGCATGTCCATAAAAAATAATAATCAGGATGTATCAGGGATCTTTCACATGAAGATTATGAAGCTTACAAATATGAAGTTTGCTTCATATTTGTAAAAGGTAGAAAAACTTTGCTATGTAAGACCTGTGTATTTGAATACAGTTCTGGAAAAAATTGTTGGCCAGTGCAGAAATTAGTTATTGCAATGGGAGAAGGAATGAAAAAAGGCATTTGGGAAAAAACCTTTCTAGAAGTCTCAAGTACCTATCTGCTAGCCTGACCTCTTGTCTAGGGGAGTTGGATGCCTGCTAGGGCTCAAATATGAGATGTCATACCAAGCAATGGCTTGTTCATGGATTGGACTACAGTCCTCTGCTGTGGACTATTGTCATCTGTGCCACCATGCTGACCATTAGCCAGCAAGTGTGTCTTTGTGGCCAAGAAGGCCAATAGTATCCTGAGGTGCCAGCAGGTTGAGGGAGGTCATCCTCCTCTTCTGCTCAGCCCTGGTGAGGCCGCACGTGCAGTACTGTGTGCAGTCAGGAGAGACGTGGAACTATTGGAGATAACCCAACGTAGGGCTACAAGGATGATTAGGGGACTAGAACATCTCCCCTGAAAGGCTGAGAGAGATGGACCTGTTTGGAATAACTTTTGGTCTTCTCCAGATTAATCAATCTATAGAAATATCTTAAGGGAAGCTGTCAGTAGATTTGGGCTAGGGTATTTTCAGTGGTGCCAAGAGAGGACAAGAAGTAACAAGCAAAAACTGAAGCCCAGGGAGTTCAATCTGAGTATGAGGAAAAACTTCTTGAATGTAAGGGGTTCAGGTTGCCCAGAGAGGTTGTGAGGTCTCTTCTGCAGATATTCAAAATCAACTTGCATGCAGTCTTGCACAGCGTGCTCTAGATGACCCTGCTTGAGAAGTGGCATTGGACTAGATGAGCTTCAGAGGGCCCTTCAAACCACAACCACTCTTGTGACTGTGAATCAATGTGTACTAAGGTTAAGGTTTTAAACTTTATGTCAGTTCTCAAGTAACATATGTCACTTTCATAGCCGCCTTAGAGACAGATTTTGTTTTATTGGTAAATTTCCATAATCTTGGTAGGATACAAGACTAAATTATATTGCAGGTGGATTTTAACAACTTGATGAGAGATGTCATTTCAGACAAGATTCACAAATACAGCTTACTGTATATAGAGAATACAGGTAAATTTCTAGCACAACTTATGTATGTATGATGACTAAAACAACTTTAAGTCTTAAGGGCTTTGTGATTCAGTGTGATACTGACAACTAGGTAGTACTGATTAAAGCATGAACTTCATTGCTATACCTTGTTTTGCTGTGCCTTTTTCCAGAAAGAAGTTCATTTTCCAGAAAGAAGTTCAAATCAGTCACCTGTGCAGCATGAGGTGGGGTAAAGTCCTGGGAGCTATAAACTTGCTAGTAGTTCAAACAAACTTTATTGAAATCTTCGTGGTTGTAAAAGTTCTTTCTTGAATCACCCTGGCTTATCTTCATGACTGTTGTTGAACGTGCAGTTACCAAATACAGCCCATTTGGGCCAAAGGAATATTTGTTCGAAGTACAATAGTAAAAAACAGCTCACTACTTCCTCATTGGTTTTCTGTTCTCTCAAGGGTTTACCTTTCAGCAGTTAGTTCTCTTCCACTGTTTTTAGCTGTGAAATTGCTGTGTCAAAAAAACAGCTCCTCAGATCAGCTACATGGCTACTCGACTTCGAGACCTTTTGCTGGAAGGTGCAGTGGAGGAGCACAAGTTGTTGTGAGCAAATAGTCATAGCAGGAGTGACTGTTCTCCAGTGGGAAGCACTCTTAACAGGCTATGGATGCAAATAATCATCCTGTCATTTGTCACTGTTAAGGCAAAGCTTTGAATTTGTGCTCTCTGCTTCTGAAAAAGACTAAATTAAGTGAAAATTAATTCTGTTCACAAATGAAAAAAGTCTTTGTTTTTAAAAACAATGTTAACTGATTATTTCCATGCACAAACTTATTTCCACAATATTTCCTCAAACGATGAAAGACAAGAAGCTGAAGACAGCTGAAGTCGAGATGGCTCAAATGTAATTTGACATTAAGCTGAGAACAGCTTTAACTTTTTAAAACGATCTTTTTTAGCTCTGCTTCTAGTGGAAAGACTGTCTGTGAAGGGTTCAGTAGTCTAACTTAGCAAGCAAAGTCTGTGAATGAAATCATCTTTATCAAGAAACTTATGCCAAAAATCCCTTTACTGCTCTGCTGGAGTTAATTGGGCAGCACTCAGTCCTCAACTTCCACACACTATGATTATTTTGATAAGCCCATCTGTTCACAGCAAATAGTACTTCTTGAGAGACAGAGTGAGGTGGAAGAAATTAGAGTTTATAAATTGCATCTTGCAGTACTTTAGCTGAATGCCCAGAGGTCTCAAAATTTACAATTCCTAATATTATATAACGGTTTATTTAGGGCTCATCCCTGCTCTTGTTGCAGCAGATAAGACTCTGCAGAGGCCAGTGGGTAAGTATTTTCACTTATTGGTGATGTGAATTTGCTAAGGCACAGGGCAAGACAGTTCCCCTGCTGCATATTTTATTCTGCTTACTGAAGGTTAAGGCTAAGGTTTTCACAGAAAACTACGAACTTTTGAATGTGAGGAAAGGCCAGCCTGAGTAATTTCTCTAGTCTTGTGCTCTTATCTTTAGTTGATACCTGATTACTAACTGTAAGCTACGACTTTAAAATTAGATATCACTTAAATCCTCAAGGCTGGTATTGCCTCTTCATTCTTCTGTGTCCCTATTCCAATTTCTTATTTTGTCTCAAGATGGAAGTTATTTATTTCATCTTCTGTATTTACATGGTATTTCTTTTCCTTCCCTGCAGTCACTTTTCAAAGGGAGCAACAATGCTAAGTTATCCTTAGAGGTAGAGAGCAGGTCTACTTCATTCTTAAAAACCTTCAAGATAACTCACTGGTCAGGGTGACTATACATGTTTTGGGTTCCAACCATCATTACTCTTCAAAGTATGGAGGTATTTTTGTCCAGACTTCTTGAGGAGAGTAGCAGGTGGCAAGAGTTGAGCACTAGAAATTTTTTTTTTTTTCTTTCTCACATGTTATAACAGGGCTAAGGTGAAAGTTTGCTGGGAACATAACTAGATGTTAAATGTGGTCTGATTCTCAACTTTACAAAGAGAGACTGACTGGCTGCAGGGATGAGTGGGAGGAAGAAAGCTGGCAGAGGATAGCGCGGTCTGTGGTGCATGGAAGCATTTGTAACCCTCTGGCTAAGGATGGACGTCTCAAACACCAAAATCCACGTGCAGAGTTCAGCCCCAATGCTCCGCTGTCCTTACTCCCTTGAGCCCTGTGCCCCAGGGACAGGAGAGGAACCAGAAACTCTTCCCCTCTCTGCTGCCCACAGTGGTGTTGCTGTCTCTTTGGGTCTGTGGGCACTGGGAAGGGGTCCAGCCCTGGGGGCACCAAGGCTGCCCTGTCTGGGGAGCGAGGAGGCAGTACCTTCAAGGCCGACCACTGAAAACCTACCTGTGACCTCTTCTTGCCAAGCAGCGCTTGGCGCTGCCTGCTTCCCTCACGCTCTCAATGTGTTTCCCCAGCACCCTGAGTTGAGGAGATGGAGGTATGAGGGTTGCTACAGAGCACGTGTAAATCTGCTCCCCCAGCTCAAGGGTGGCTTGTGAGCCCCCTTCCCCAAATGCCTTCTCAGCCTTCTTGGCATGAGGTTTGTAATAACACAGCTGTACTCGATTAGCTTCTGGGGAGGGGGAAAAATGTGCCTGGAATGTGCTGCTGCCTTTGATTACTTTATAAAATTGCATATTTTATATTTATATGTGCATATGTGCTGCTCAACTTATTACTGTAGCTGAAAATTAATCTTGGGAAAAGACCATTGTAAAAAGTTATTCAGTATTAAAAGGAATCTATTTGTCAAGAGCTGGGAGCCAGCGCAGGGCTTGGCTGTGCCAGGTAACCGTGGTAACCGTCCACCTGGGCGAGCGTGCTGGAAAACCTCCCCTCGGAGCACAGGGCACGCGCTGCTGAGATACCTGGCAGAAGTTGTGGAAGGGCGGGGGGGTGTTAAAGCAATTCAGGTAAAAGTAATGAAGTGTCTTACCTGATACTTGTGGCTGTAAATGGAAGATGAGGTCAAAGCTCAGGGTTTAGAAAATTGACTCCTTTCCAGCAATCCTGTGGTTCAAGTCAGACCGCTCAAAAAGCGTGAGACAGATACTGCGTAGTAACTAGTAACGAAGAGAGCAGTGCGCGGGGCGCCACTGCTGTTTTCAAATGCATTGAATGGCAAAATTTAACCAATCCCCCAGTGACATTAAGGAGATTGCTATAAGGCAAGTTGCTTTTTAACGCTAACCTTTAATAAGGATAGCAAAGGAGTGAGTTTCACAGGACTTCCTCAGCCGGAATACTCGCATATTCCTCGGATATGAGTGAAACAGTTTGGTTTGCTTGTAGGAGCTGGAGACTTGCAGACTGGGCAAATATGGGCTGGCTTCTAGCTTTACTTGGCCAAATGCTTAAATATTCTTATCGTCTCATATATGTCTCGATGCCAGGATTTAGCTTAGGACATGAGCAAAGCTGAAACAAAGTGTAGTTTAATCAAATAGGTGTTTTTTTGTATTTATGAGAGAAATTTTAAGAACCCTTATTTGTCACAGTAAGCACTTACCTAAAATCTTAGGGTGAAATTTCTAATTCCGGGCCATAGCAGACTATGAGGCTTTTGACCTAATTATCGTCAGACACTAACACTGTGTTCAGTTTCCACAAATTAAGCAGGGGGAGTCCTTAAATGCCTATCAGGTTGGAAGAACAGGAGTTTTGCAGAATACTTTCAGTCTTCAAATTGATTCAGGGTTCACTTAAATCAGCTGGAAACCTCTGAGGTACTACCTGAGAAAGTAAAAAACCACCTGTGTGGGACAAGCATAAGACTATATGTAATCCTTCCTTTCTTAATCATTTTATCTGAGCTGCAAAAGACTTATTTATCCCTTTTCCATAAGGGAGTGACTATTTTTTCAGTAAAATTGTGTAGTGAAAAGAGAAACATAGTAAGTTTCCTCTCCCAAGAGAGATTTGTGGGGAAAAAGAAGATGTGAATTTGGGCAGGGCTCCCACGAGAAGGCAGTCGGACTGTCAGAAGCTTTGCCAGGGACTCCTGCAGCTTTCCTTAAAGGGTGAAGCAACATTCCTTCTTTAGGCGGGGAAGGGCACAAGAACTGCCATGCTAAGTCTAATTGAATATCCCTTTGGGCCATTATCCTGTCTCGGACAACGGGTGGTCTGGGCAGATTAGGAAAGCAAAATCAGCAAACTGAACAGTGGAAGGACAAAGCAACCCTCACTACCAGCCTGGCTGCTCAAAGCTACCTGGCTGCTGGCCTCTGCTCCTTGCTCAGATAGCAGCAAAACAAATACAGATGTTTTCCTGGTGTGGGGGAATAAGCACCTTTCCCCTGACAGGTAGCCCTGCTGACCATTTCTGCTGCTGCCTGTGCTTAGCTGGCTTAATGGCACTGTACTGAGAAGACTGTGGGGAAGTTGTTACCAAGCCTGTTAGATGCTGTCTGCAAGATGCGGCAACTCCTTTAATTTAGTTAGGAGATAACTCTATTGGGTACTTTCCTTAAAATCCTATTTCTTAAGAGTAAGGTTGATAATGCATAACCCCGCTTTTTTGATCTCTTTGCTGCTGTATGCTTCTCTACTTGCATCAAACCTGGGCTTTTACTTTCAAGGCATTCTGCTGCTCATCCCCACCCAGCTGGTTATTTTCAGTCAATGTTCCTGCCTCTAATCTTTATGGCCAACATAAACATCTTTCAAACAAGTTTTTTCATGCTTTCTCACATTCTGCTTCTCAGGTTTGGCGAGGCTTTCCCCAAATGCCCTCAAAGGACTCAAACTGCATTTGGGGTGGTTCTTGGTGACCGCTTCATGTCATAAGGTCCCAGTCCCCCACCCTCCTGCCTCCAGCCAAGCTTCCCTCCTCTGCTGGTCGTCTTCCAGCCTCTTCTGCTCAGCCTTTTCCTGTGGCCCTGCCACCGGAGGACTGCCTGGGCAGCAGGGACTGCAGCCACCGTGAGGGAGCTGGTGGCAGAGGTTCTCCATGTTGTTCTTTAGCTCCTGGCTGCCCTCAGCAGCGGCTGCCGCTTGTGTGTGTGTCCTTCAGCACCAGCACAGTCTGCGGCAGGGTCAGCCTGTGCTGCACATCGCTGAGGAGCATTTGAAGCAGGTTCCTAAAAGGGAAAGTGTGTTTGCAGGCCAGGCTAGAGATGCAGACGCCTGTCAGTTGGTGAGCCTTGCTCTTCGGCTACCAGTTCCAGTGTGTTTATACCTGGTGCCTGAAGAAGCAGATTTTCCGTTCTTCAAGTCTGCTCTTGAAAACAAGGTAAGGAGGAATTAGTCATTATTTTATGTGAGTATTTCTCAAAAGCAGAAGAGAACACAGAGCAAATAGAGCACGGAAGTGGGAAAAGGAGCAAATACAGGAGGAAAAAAAAGCGAACACATTATCCTCTCTAATAAGCCACTATAAATAACGCAATGAGGAAAAATTTTTCACATCCAGCAACATTTTCTGATTTTACAATGCCTGTGGGACCCACTGGCACAGCTTATATATAAAAGATAGAAGGCTCAAAAAGCATATTTGCCGTCTCAGCCTTTTTTCTTGTCTCAAAGTTAACCAGTTAAAATGTGCAAAACCATATGAAGGGTAGCAACAAAGTTAACACAGATATTTTTAAAGAACAGACGGAGAACCGCATGTCAATCTTGATAATGTTTTTCGTGGATAGGCATGCTGTATAGCAGCATACTTTGGATTTTCCTACAATGTTCTTTACATGCTTTTTCCTCACAAGGCCTATAACCTGTCTCTCATAGATATGGTGTTGGTATATCACTGAAATAAGTGTGCAGACAGAAACTGTAGGTGTGATATTCTGAAGTGTTCTCATCTGGTTTATCTTCAAGCGTGACTTTCTTCTTGCAGCACTGATATAGTGCTTGAAGGCTGCCTTCAACTTTGTCTTGCCTGTGTAAAAAACTAACATGAAGAAACTTCCAGAATTTATTTTGTTCTCATTCTCTACTTTCTTTTATGTAATAAAAATAATGAGGATGATAAGTCACTTTTACTAGAATTACTTTTTTTGTCATTAGAGACAGATATTGTGGGCAAAACAGAGCAGAAATTAAAATTCTATGGCATGTGTATCAGAAGAGTATCATACAAATACTGTACACTATCTTTTTGTGCTTACCCATAGTAGAATGTATCTTGACAGAGTAAGACTTCTAGTTTCTCATAGTGATAATTATAACCACTGCCTGTAGTAATGCAAAATAGAATTCAGAAAGCTATTTCACACGGATTTCATAGAATCACAGAATGCCCAAGGTTGGAAGGGACCTCTAGAGATCATCTAGTCCAACCCCCCTGCACATGCAGGGTCACGTAGAGCACGTGGCACAGAACTGCATCCAGGCAGGTTTTGAAGATGCTTTTTCTAATGCCTGCAGTTATCTCTTAGGACTTAGTGGGGCAGAAGTCTGGATGACATTGAAAACTCTCATAAAGCCAATGTGAATGTTCCTTTCTGGAGAGATTACCCATAATTTACAAAATAAGATCATCTCTGATGTTCCTGTGCGTGTATCTGTGGAACACAGCTTTGTTTTCATGTCCTAAGTGGTGCCTGGCTGCATAGGCTTCTCTGCCGACAGCAGCTCTTGAGCAGGCCCCTTCTGAAGTTGAAGAGATTGAACTCTCACCCTTCTGAGCTACAAGAGGCATCTCTGAACATTGACACTGCAGTGATGTTTATTGGATATCCCTTGAGGAGCAAGTGTCAGCTTACAGAGACAAATTTCTGCACTCAGAAGTATTTCTATGGGCTTGTGATGACAAATGAAAGTGAGGCTATAGCTGTGAGGAAGGGAGAAGAAAAAAAGTACTATGATGTGACTTTCCAGGAATTTTGTTGATTTTGCTATGGATTTAAGCCTGTAGTGTTTGGAAAGCCATTAGAAACCATAGTCCCTGTTCTGTGATCACTTCAATGACCATGACCTCTAAGGCAAACATGGGCCTTGGACAAGCTGCCAAGTATCTCCTAGGGCACCTGGTGTCTCCAGCAGCCTGTGCTCAGTTTGGGAGGTACATCTCAGATCGGGGTTGTCATCTCCAGGAGCATCTCCAGCAGCTGGGTTCTTTGCAAATGCAGCATGGTAAGAAAATGTTCCTGAGCACTATTTTATTTAATTGCTATTTTAATGCCTTTGAAAAGGTAACTAAAGCAGGGGGGTCTAAAAGATATTCTAAGAAGTTCTAGGTATAAACTTTAAATATGTTTACTGAGTAAAGCAGAATACCTAATCTTCTATAAAGAAAATAACTACTTTGCCCTCCACATGCTTTCTTCTCCATAAAACTTTTTTTTACAAGCTACTTGAAGTTTTCTGTAACAGTTTGTGAAAATATTATTTTAAGTTGAAAGATGGGAAAAATACATTAGTTTAAATTGTTGTTATTCTTCTATAGCTTTCTGACAATCTTGCCCTCTTTACAAACCATATACTTTTTACTCTTTAAATGACACGTAGCATACATTCTCTTTTCATTCATTCTTTTATTCTTGTGAGTAACTAGAGTGAGTTACTCTAGTGAGTAGTAACTCACTCTAGTTGCTCTTCTGAGTATCTAGATATAGAAAGTAACTAGGTCGAGATGCATTTTTCCAAAATCAAGGTGCTTTTAAAGTAAAAATATGAAGAAAAAAAAGTCAAGATTGGTTTGGCTTAGGTAATTCAGAAAGGTTGCACTGTGTGTTTATTTTTCAAGTACCACTCAAGTAGTTAATGAACATAAGGGTTAACTTCCAAGAGACTGGTCTCCTGGCTGCTGATCTCAATCTAGTTTGGAACAAACAAGTATTTCTGGTTCGCATCTTACCAGGACAAATGAGCAAATACAGAAACTCTTGTAAAAACCATCAGATTAATATTCCAGATAAGCCTCAATGCTTCGATCTATTTACTTAGTTTAAAACCTGGGGATTTGTGTTGCTGTCTTTTAAATGAGCAAAACAAAAGCCTTAGGTAGTTATATGTTGTATGGACCAAGCCCATGAATTGTTTGATTGATATTCCATTTAACTATTAATTCTAGTAGTTCCTTTGTTAAACACAATGCTTCAATGAAAGCTTTTGTCTCAGAAATAATGCTGCTGCTTTTCTGTTTGTGCCTCCTTCCAGGCCAGGGTGTATAGAGAGAGGTCACTGCCCAACACTGGGCTAAAACGAACCGCGCCAGTCCATGGCCTGGTGAGACAACACTGCTCATTCAAAATTGCAGGTACCCATTTTCAGTAACGCTCTGATGCTTCTACTGAAATGCTGAAACAGTTACAAAATTGGCATGGTTTTTGCGATGAGATCTTCCAGTGCTTGCTCCTATAATGATGAAGGATATCTCTTTAATGGGATGGCTCTTTGGAAGGACTTCTGCCACTTACTGCCCTACAGCCAGAACTGTCCTCGAGCAGGCAGCGGCGGAGGAGCCCTCGCTCTGTTACTTTCTGCTCTGGCCACAGAATTGCTGGTGCCTCCTGGAATAAAACTAGATTGATTTTATGTTAAGAGCATCTGATAGGGACAGAAAATTCCCTCCTGTCCCAGAATATTTATGGTCTCTGAGGTTTCTTTTCATGCTCTGCAGGAAGGACTATACAATGTGTGCATTGGTGCTAAGTAAGGTAGCTAGGAGGGATTGTCTTTTATCTTTGGCACAAACAAATGTTACAAAAGTTTCTTCCAAAAGTCTGAACAGCACAATAAGCTTTCAGAAAAGAGAAATGGTTTGCTATGTTCACATATTTATTAATATTTCTCAATAAACCCAAAGGTCATACAGTTCTCAGGTGGTCAAACAATGGTAAACCACAATGGCCGTTTCATCATGCGCCGCTCCGAGCCTGAGCGCGCGTCCAGCTTTGCCCTGCTCTCCAGGCAAAGAAGCCGAATGTGCCAGTGCGAGGGCTGAGTGTTTTGGACATGCAAAACCCAAGTTTCACACAGAACTGGGCTGCAAGCGCAGCTGTGACTCAGCTTTGAGGCAAATCCATCCTCATGTGCAGAAGGGTCTGTTGTCTGGGCTCCTGGTAATAGATTTAACTGATGGATAATTCAAAAGGTTTAATTTTGTGTCCGCAGGAGCTGAAATGCTGTCAGTAAGATGGCTTGCTGCCCTGATTTGTGTGAGTTGCACCTGAAGCTGAAAGTGGCTCTCCATGGGCCGGGGCACCCGGCCGCCATGCTGTGCTGCCACACATGAGGTCCCATGGTGAAGGGGCCTGAGGAAGGAGGCCCCAAGCCGTAGGGTGAGGGGATGCCGCTCGCGTGGAGGCTCGTGACATGTTCCTGCCTCTCGACGCCGTGGCGCAGGAGCGCCCTGAGGCTGGGGTGGCCGCCGCAGGCCAGGCTCAGCAAAGCAGGAAGGAATGGGAAAAGCACCCGTCTGCCCGCAGATGCGAGTGAGTTATGGAAAGAGATGTTTGGCCTCCGCTTCTCCCCAGCCTACCCCCAGGGCGGCGGGTGACACGTCCCTGAGGTGCTCCCGTGGGGCTGGGGGGATCCCGCGGCCTCGCACGCCTCTGCCAGCTCTTGCCCTGCACTCACGGCCCTTTCATGTTCGCAGCCGCCACACCAGCCCTCAACTGGTTTTGGCACCTGCAAATGGCCATGTTGTGGTGCAGATGGCATTGGCATCATCAGGTAAGAGCCGGCGAGCGTGTGCCGAGCGGGCGGTCGTGATCCCATGAGGGAGCTTACGTGTGAGAAGGTGGGGAGGAGAAGTCCCAGGGGGGCTGAAAATGCAGCTGGAGGGCAGCAAATGGCTGGGAGCCACGCAGGAGCGGACATGGGCTCTGCCCGGGGAGCCGCAGGGAACGGCAGGAGCAGAGTGGATCGATGGATAAAACTGTACTGGGCCAGAGGCAAGGCAGCTGTGAGGAAAGGCAGCTGTGAGGAAGCAGAAGTGAAGCTGGGAGAAAATGGTCAGGTGTCCAGAAGGAAAGGGGAAGAAACAGGTTTGATGTCTTCGTAACACAACTGGGTAAAAGAAACGGTTTGGGGGATATCTTGGTGAAGGAACACACCTTGCAGCAGGGCTTGGGCATCCAATACTGAGGAAAATTTAGATGGCATATCCTGATGGAGGCCTGGGAAAACAAAATGCACTAGGATGCAAAACAAAACCAACCCCTCTCCAAGCGTTGGAATGGGACAAGACTAAATTGTCCTGGATAATATTAAAAAACTGACAGCAGGAAGAGAGGGTTGGGGATGCCTGGAGAGGCTGCCCAGCGCAGTGAGCCCGAGCGGGCAGGAGCAGCACAACGGGGCCCACGAGGAGGTGGTGGCGGTGAAGCCGCTCCGGGGACTAGAGACGAACAGCACAGGTGGAAGGTGCAAACCCACCTCACCAGAGCCCCAAGACACGTAGTGAAAATATTTACCAAGAGGCTAAGCAAATACGCTTATGACACAGCGGAATTATTTTGAAAGCAAAATCTGTTCAAATCTGTTTCAAGAGACTGGGACGTCCTGCACTACAGGTTGGTTGGGCAGCAAGGTGTAAAGGGAATGTGTGGTGGTTAAAAAAAAAAAAAAAAAANCTGTAAAGGGAATGTGTGGTGGTTTAAAAAAAAAACAAAAAAACAAAAAAACACTATTTTTAATTGTAATTCAGTTTATCCAGTAAGGAAATAATTTCCACTATATAAATAGAGAATTAAACCAAATTCTTGTTCGTCCTCACTCATAATCTTTGAAAATAGGACTATCATTGATAAAGCCTTCACTAGAAGGTTGAGAAGGGGACTTCCTCGCAGTTTTCCATTAAAAATGGGAATATTGTATGTACAAGGGAAAGCAAAACAGATATGTTCTGTGGAAAGGTAGGCTTGAGACAATATAATTGCAAGTAAGGGGGAAGAGACTGTAAGCTTTTCTAAATTTTTTCAGCTTCCTACAAGATAATTACTGAACAAGATCATGCCCAGGAAAGCATAGTGGACAGCTAATGATTACATAGGAGGAGGGGAAAGTATGAAAGAAAAGTTTTGAGCTTCTGAAATGAAGTGGAGGATGTGCTGTGAAAATCAGCCTGCTCTGAGATGCAGAGTGAGCTGAAAATTGTTGAGAGTAAATCCTAGGAGCTCTTTTGAAGAGTCATGAAATAGAAGATAGCTCAGAGGTTGCTTGCAAACAAGACTGCTTGTTTGCTCTGAAAACCTAATACATTAATCTTACAGAAGATGGGGACATATGGGCAATTGTCTTTGTGGAACCGTCACCACTGATCCGAAATAGCTATTGATGTGAGGCAGTGTGAGGTGCAAGGAAGGTTATGCACAGGCCCTATATAAGTTTTTGGTTCAAAATTCATAGATTTTGGTGGGATGAATTAGCAAATATATAGAAAATACATACAAAACAAATTAAGAAAAACTGCCCAGAGCTTGAAATTAGATTTCATTAGTTCATGGATTCATTGTAGCAGCTTGATATATGTCTTATTTCTGCCTTAGTTACTCACACTGTCCTCTTTTTCAGTAGAATAGTTGGGGTGAGGTACTGAACAATTAAGACTAGGAACAAAAAGGAAAAAAAGGAAAAAGATTTAAACTTGAATTGCTTAACATTTAACTGGAACTCTACTGAGTGAAAAGAAAATATGCAATTATGACACAGTAGTATGACCATTTCCATTCACTGTGGATCTTACTTTCTTCAGCAAATGAGTTTGAAGTTACCATAACAAATAGGAACACTTATTGAGGTGGTTGCTTTTTGAGAATGATGCACACAAGCTAATAAGAGCTTGTGGATGTTTCATTGGAAACTGAAGTCCTATTTTCTCGTTAGTATAGTAGCTGCTGCAACATTACCAGGAAGTCCAAGACCTCGAGTTGAACATATTCTGAAGTTTATTGCAGCCTCATAAAAGTTTAGGTGGGAGAAATGGTCTGATAATGTGTGGGAATTCCTAAGTGAACCTCACGGTGTCCTTGTGAAAGGACATGGCTTGATGACAGCCTTCTGCCTGCTTACCAGGCAAAAACGTGTGGAGAAAATAGTATGTATTGGCAGGCTTGTATTGAGCAAGGCAACTAGGCTGATTACTATCTTTTAACTTGCAGTATGTCTATCCTATGTCATAAAATTTCAGGAGGGAAATAAAACATGCGGAACAAAGAAACACTACAGTATGAAGAAACAAATTCTGTGTCTAGATCTACTTTGTCTCTGCAGTACAGCACAAAAATTCACTGAAAGGTTGGCACCCCAGGCAGTGTTGCCAGCTTGATAGATGCGCCTGCAGCAAAAACAGATCCTCACCTTTATTGGGAAATAGGATGGATAGAAAGAGGGTTTGGGAGCTGCTAACCTAAAACTCTTTCCAGCACCCGGTTTTCCTTATAACCATAGATCTAAAGAAAACGTTGATCACCTGAGGTGAGTTGTGAACCAAATGAGTCAAAGTGTGAGTGCCAAATAGCCTGAGCATAAGTATTGATTTTAAAGAGCTCTAGGGAAAATGTTTTTCACAAAATGTGGTGAACTAATTAAAATAATGCAGAAAAAATATTTCATGAAAGAAATACAAAAGCAGTATAACAAAGAGAAAGAGAAAAATATTGATGCTGACACTTTAAGATCTAAGATGTTATGAAACTGATGGTCACAAATGTATTAGGTTTAAACTTTGCCATAAACAAAGTTTTATTATCTAGTCTAAAGCTGTGTTGTTATAGGTACACTAAGTTGACCCCATATTTCTAAGCAAACTAGATCTAACCTTTGTCTAGTACTTAATTTTGTTTTGGTCACTTAAATGAGCAGTGCTTTTCCTTACTTAGCTGTAACTGTTGAAGCAAAAAGTTCATTCCATCAACAGTCATTTTTCTGTGTTTTTCTAAATTGTTTTGCTCTTTTCTCTCCTTTTGGTCCAACTTAGGTTAGAAGTCTTACTTTGTATTATATTTAAGGGACGTCTACTGCCATTTCTGTGTTTCCTCTAACTGTCTCTGTATGCATGCCTGACTTCTTTTTTAGATTAAGAGCAACCTTTGTACTTCGTGATTGCCTAAGATGTAGACTGAGAGTTTTGATACATGATTTGTGCTCTGACCTGTAGATTTAAAAGTTTATGAAGTTATGTACATAAATTCAGATAGTCATACTTAACACTGGAAAACTGATGTCAGAGACCTATGTTTGTTATTTCATTGCTTTATGAATATACAGCCCTGGGGTCTACGGATTAAGGGAAAAAAAAAGACAACAAACAAGTATGTAGATGATTATAAAACCTGGAGATACTTTTTGTTCCAGATAAATACCAGAATTCAGTCATGTAGGAGGAAAAGAAACTGAACTGGTGAGAGAGCCAGATAGGCAAATCACATAGTTCTGTGGATAAAGACATCAAAAGTTTGCATTCTTGAAGACTAAAAGGGAGGGATAATTTTTCTCTTTACAGCTTGAAAACCCTTTCAGGAGGCACTGCCAAAGTTTTCTTTCTCTAAGCTTTCTTCAAGATAGGGACCTCTGTTCCTGTCTTTTGCATTTCATTCTTTCTGTATCAGTCCTCCATCTTCACAAATTCATATTCAGCCAAATCCCTACCAGAGTCTGGAATCTTGATCAGACCTGCTGCAAAGTTCTTCTGAATGAAATTCTCTTCTTGGATGTCTGTTATCTATCTTAAGCAGAGGGCAGGTCTTAAAATCAACATGGTTTAAGCTAGTTTAGAATTATTCTCAGTTACAGGCATGTATTTATTTCATGGTGGCATGATCAGTCTATAGTAGTTTCTATTAGCCATATTGCTTCATGTTAGGGTAGTAAAGAGCCAATGCTTAAACACACACCTGTCTTTCTTTGTATCTCATGTTATAGACTGTGTCTATATTGCTGTGTGGAGTTTCTGTCGCCACCCTCCAGGACAGTCTTGGAACCAAAATAAACTTCTATGTTTTCTGTCTTCATGAGCACCTTCCTGGCTAATTCTTTGATTTTGCTGAGATTTCTGGCAGGGAAACTTCGCACTACAAGCCCACCCTAGAGCAGTGTAGAGAACACTTGGTCGCAGGATTCTAGTTATCTGTATGTGCTTGCAGTAATGACATCAAGTAGAAAAACAAGACAAAGCAGGATCTTATCCAGAGAAGCCATGAAGTCCTCCCTAGCAGCCCTTGTCAATCACAAACCCGGATTAAATTTATAATGCACCAGACCTCAGCATGGTCCTTGAGCATTGCACAGCAGCGCACATGCAGCCATATTGAATTGTCCCCACATGTTGTGCGATCCATGTACTAGAAGGGTCAGATTGCCACTGAATGCCCACATTTCTTTAGGCAGAGAAATATTAGACTTATGGAAAATCTTTGGATCTTTCAGGATAACTGGCATGTAGAGAACTACCATCTGATGTAGAGAACTTTTTCTTTACTTTTTTTTCTGTATGTTATTATTTAAAATTCTGAGCAAAAATATGATGTTGGGAAGGAAGAAAAAAAAAAAAGAAAAGAAAATGCAGTTCTCTTTTTAGCAAAGGGAAATAATTTTTGACCATAATAATATAACCAGCATGGGACTGTGGTGCCTGCCCTGCTAGCAAGGGTGATGGGAGCAGGCTGAAGTCAACTATGTGGGACATATAAGGAAAACAGGCAGACCTCTGATATTAATAGCACTACCCCCATAAGCCTTGGAATGATCATGTTGGTTCAGCCCAAAGCTCCATCCAGCCCCGTATCCTGTCCTAGGAGGACCAAGAGCTGATATTTAAAGAGAGTGCTACCTTGAGCGATGCTTCCTCGATGTAGCTAGATAAGGTTCCAGCAGTCGTTGCTTATGAACTGCTTAGGCTGAAGTTGGCTATCAAGGCTCCTTAATCCCACTCACTGTTTTAGAAAATGACTGACTTCTTGTTTCAAAGCAGCAGTGCCTGAAATTAGGTTAAAAAAAAATTAGTTTCACTTTCAAGAAAGACTTTTATCTTTACAAAGCTAAAGAAAATGGAATCACTAGAGCTATTATTTTTAGAGTCACTTTACAAGGGTTATTTGGACTTTGCAAGACTCTGAGGTGTGTAAAAAGTCCCCTCCCCTGACCATCTTCATGAGATTTTTAGTCATTTGAAGTTTTCCCAGAATGGGTCTTTTGTAGGGCATCCCTGGAGAGTTGATGAGGGTAACAAAATGCTAAAAATCAGAGCAGCTGGTACTTTTGAATTCAGTGATATGGCTGAATCTATTAGATTAGTAAACTAGTAATGCCTGGATACCTGTGCTCATTTCTGTAATGTCCCAACTCCTTGCTGTATGTTTTATATTACCATTTTAGGATAAATCATTGATCTTTCTCTAGGCTTTGGTTTCTTTTCTTATTTCATACAGTTTTAAGAATTACCCAATGTTTGTCAAAGACTGAAGATGAAGTGATAAGCAGTAGGAATGTTTGCTTTAAGTAGTTGTATACTTGTAGGTAGATAAACCTGTGTGAACAAATCTTTGAGACTTCAAATAAAGTTTTGTCGAGCTCTGAAAAAAAGCCCAAACTTTCCTTTTCTTATGGGAAACTCAATTATCAGTGTAGGAGGATACCTTTAAATAAACTAATCATAAGCTTTTTTTTTTTTTCTTTTATCTATCATCTTCACCAGTTTCTCAGGTAATTGCTTATGGATTATACTGCACTATGCCCTTACTTTCTCTGTCCTTCTGTAAAGGTCTGACACTTCTGTGTACCAACATGAAAATCCTGTGCTTTGGTAAAACAGTTGGTGATAGAAAGAGAGGAAATGCAGTCCTTTGTATCTCTTCCAAGGGTCTTCCCTCCTCCTTACGAAATGTGTGAGGCTTCAAATCATTTTACGCCTTCTCTTCAAAATCAGCTTTCCAAGAGCCCTTTTCCTTCCTCCTCGGGAAGCTTAGTCCTCATTTGCTTCCCACCAAGGCTAGAAGATAGGACACCCAAGCAAGAACATCAGTTGTGGACCACTGCCGCTGAAAGGGGATGCCTACAAGTGAGTAAGTGGTAACAGGTCTCAGCTAGGCTGAGCTTCGATTCAAACTTAGTAGCACTGCCAGTTATATTCAGAATCAATGCAATGAATCAGTACTTTTGTCCATTAGTCCATGGACTACTTCTATGCAGTCCAGGAGAGAAAATTAGAAGTAAACTTATCTTTTTGTATATCCATACTCTAGTTTCTGCTTCTCCATGGGGTGATGAGAAGCTGCCCTTTCCTTATTTTGCTGTTGTCCATGCATTGTAACATTTTCTGTGCGTGCCTCATGCCTTTCCATCAGGCTCGTCTGTACAAAGTGCCTCTGCTAAAACCTGCTGCTGCTTCCTTCAGGACCCTCAGAACCCGAGCAGCTTTCTGCTGCTTCTTGCGATGCCTGGTTGGATTACATTGACTCGTCTTGCCATTTCTTTTGAACTTTTAAGGAAGAATATTATTGCCAAATAGATTGTTAATCCTCTCTGCTCTTTCATCCCAAAATTTATGGCACCATATTAATTCCTTTCCTTGTTCCATATTTCCTGTTGCCTCTGATATTGCCCTGTTCTTAGAGCAGTTTATTGCATGAAAGGGAATTAGCTCCTCTTTTCTTTTTAAATTTATTTTCAGAATTGTTCACACTTCCTTCAGTTAGTCCTCCATGCTTTTGATCAACCCTGTTTATCTCTGGTGAAGTAACCACTCTTTGTAAATGCTGCCTGCTGTGTACTGGGGTATAAATTATTTAGTTTTGCTATGTTTGATCCAATGCTATGTACATTTACAGTATTGCTTGTGCAGTTAATTATAATAATTCATGGCAGGATGTAGACAGATTAGAACAAGTTACTTGGTACAGATAACTTTATCTTCTTTCCAAGTCATCTAAAATGTGGGCTGCAAATATGTGATGGATCAGCACAATGGCTCTGTCACATGAGATTGCACTGAGATGTTCTGGTCCGCAAACCCAAGGGTAGATGAAACTCTTACAACAAAATGACAGCAGAGGCTTGATCATGTAGCAGCTGGGCTGCATGAACTGTAATGTAGTGCAGTCATACGGGGAATATGCTCAGGATCCCTCTCTGAGGCCTCAGACTTTCTTACAACAAATTACAAAGACTGAAGAACAGAAATCCAGATCGGTGCTCGAGGACCTTCGTCGTCTTAAGACTTCTCAGGGAAATGTTTGCAGTGAATAACGACAAACAAATTATGCTCTGAAGGCTGGATTATGAGCCCTGTTCACTGACATTATATTCATACACAATAAATAGGAGAGTAATAGGGAATAATAAAATAAGGGAATTATCCTAACCCTAATAACCACATTTTGATAGCTGCATGTCTGTCCCAATTAGTAGAGCATTGTCAGAAGCTTTCTAAAATCATTGTACTGATGGTGCCAGAACTATTTTAGTCATTGCAGTTTAGCCACACCTGGCTGAACTTCAAGAATTTGACTGCCCATCCTACATCCATACCTTCCTGTAACACCTCTCCTCCCTTCTCACTGGATGCCAGCAGATTTCAGACTGGTCTGATTTCCTAGTAACAAGCAAAATCAAATCAAATGATTCACTGTTGTAAATTCACTTCTGTGAACTCTGTTTAAGTTTTCTGTGGAATCTCATGGGGGTGGATGCAGGGCGGTGACAGGCCTATTTGTTCATGAGCTTTCTGTGGCAAGTATATTTGGCATGTTCCAGATCTTCAGTCCACAGCTCATAAATGTATCTTCTTCACCTGCTGCTTAATGAAAGCCTAGCAGTACACACACATCCTGAGAAAGGTTTGTAGCAAGGTAACCATTTTAGCACGCTGACAGGTGATCTTCCACAGAGTTTGTGGCCGCAGAGTTGATTGGGAGATGCTTATAATGCATAAAGCTGTGAGAAAGGTAAAGTTTTCTTTTCTGATAGATTAGGGGTGGTGTGCTTAGTTTCTTTTCTAGCAACTGTTTGCATAAAAGATGACAGACCTCCTTAATGTCCGTCCGAGCGCCGATGCGCACCTTCTGTGCTATTCCCCCTCAAGCATAAGGGTAGAGGAGCTGCACTGGTAGGTGTAAATGTTCTCAGCTGAGCAGGGCTACCGATGCCCTTCATGGGCTACCAGGCCAAAACACTTCTCATTTACATGGAGAAGCAGTGTTGGTGGTCCNCTTAATGTCTGTCCGAGCGCCGATGCGCACGTTGTATGCTATTCCCCCTCTGTAAGTTCTCAGCTGAGCAGGGCTACCAATGCCCTTCATGGGCTACCAGGCCAAAACACTTCTCATTTACACGGAGAAGCAGTGTTGGTGGTCCAGGGGCAGCCGTACTGCAGCTCCGCAGAGCCATAGGCTGGGATGAGGACAGTGCAATCTGCAGGCAGAGCCGTTTCCCTCGGGAAAGTTGAACTCTGGGTCTGGCTGGCTGATGTTGAGTGGTGGGTTGAGCTAGCTCTTTCTTAGTAGATGGGAACCATCAAGAAACAAGAAAATTGAATGAGCAAATAGAAGCAGACAAAGTTCAATCACCAGGTTCCCCGTGCCAGTAGAGGACCCATTATGTTTACATCAGTCCTGACGTGAACCTGTCTTGTCTGTGAAGAAACCCAGTACGGGGAATCTGCAGCCCACTCTGGCATGCTGGTGCTGGGCTTTACCAGCCTTATCACTGCAAATTTATTTCCAATGTCTGGCTTAGAAGTTCTCTTTTATAGTTCAGATCCATTGTTTCCTGTTCTTTCTAAAGATGTGATTATTCTCTTTCATTTGAAGAAGTGCCTTTTACATATTTTAAAACTGTTACCACTCTTTTGTCTCTTCTTTAAAAAGAGAGGTTATTACCTCTAATTGCAATTCTTAGACATCCGTTTTTACAATTCTTTATGAGAGGTTATAGGCTTTGGGTATCTTATCTTTCTCACTTCTCTTTCCTGAGTGCTCTTTAGTTTGAAGGTGTGTTTCTAGATGTGCTTTGCCCAAAATTGAACAAAGCCTCTTGGCATATCAGCAAATCCTTTCAGTTTTTATTTTTACTTAGAATACAATAACACATCATTTTTATCAAAAAAAGTTTGATCCACAACAATAATACATAGCATTTTGCCTCAAACCTCCCAGATGGCAGACTTTTTTTTTTTAATAAGATGCAAAGTCTTTAGGTTATAGGCTAATCATTTTAACATTGTAGAATCTTCGGTCTATCTGGTTTATTCTTGAGCTTGGATGCCTAATCCTCACGTAAAACCGCTCTAGAATTAAGCAAAGCTTCCTTGGCCATGTCCACGAAGGAGATATGGGGTGAAAAAAGTGTAAGTAAGTGCAACATCTAGCAAATACTAGTTACAAAATTAGTCTTATTTACTGATTACTGTATCTCAGTGTACTTGGAGTACCAGGTTTTGGCAGAACTGGCCACTACTCGAATAGTTCTTTCCTGTCTCCTTTTTTCCTATGCATAATGCTAGCCCTGGATGGACTATATATGTATGTGTGTGCTATGTAATCCGTGTGCTTCAGCCCACGGGTGAAATGACCAACGGGTGCTCGCTGTTCAGTTGCCAGAGTGCGGTTTGAAGTGAGAGCTTGTGCAGAGGTGTTTCTGTGGTTTTGGTTCTGTATCATGGATCCCAATCCCTTGAGGCAATCATATATTTCTTACAGGTTTTAATAACCTTATTTTTCAACTTTAAATTATTGACCACTTTAAATCTCAGAAGTTATGGAGCAAAATAAAGACAGTAAAAGTTGCAGAAACAAATTTATTTCTCCCTGATTGCAGCCTAATGTGGAAAATTCATAAGCCTTTGAAAAGTTTTAGACAAGATAAAGAAAAGTTTTATTGAAAAAGCTCATGGGGAGCCTTGCATTTTTTTTCTTTTTGAGAAGTGAGTAAAATACAGATTTGCTGACTTTCTCAGCTGTAAGGGTTTCAACAAGGACTTCTTAAAACTTACCATTCTTGATTTTTTTTTTCTCTAAAACAATGCCCAATGTGATTTTTTTAAAGTCTGGTCTATTTCCTGTTGTATATTTGGCACTGTTTTCTTGCTCTACTTGTTTGGTGACTACCCTGAAATATATGACTTCTTTCTAAAATGAGGTTTTGAATACATACTTATACCTGGAAACATTCATCCAATACAATGGAACAGAGAAAGCCCCAGAAGAACATTAAACATCATGAATAGTTATTTGATTAGACAGAGCTACTCACACAGAGATACTGAAAGCTATATACCAAAAAGCATGAGTCTACCAGACAGGGACACCAAGTTGAGATGTGAATTTTCCAAGTTATAGGGAACTTTATCCTCAGAATGCAATTTTGGTAACTTTGTCATACAAGCAAAATATACTTTGCTTGTACAAGATGCTGGCACATCTACTTGCCAACTGACAAATACATATTTTGCACAGGTTAAACAAGGAGAATATTTCACATAATGTTCACTACCTGTGACATGCAGCAGTATCAGTTTGCTGTGGATGCTGTTAGGTCTGTCTCAGCAGATAAGAAAGGGCTGAATGGGCCACAGAGGCTGTAAGAGCTCACTATTCAGAGTTTTCCTCCAGAGAAAGAAGGCACTAACTGGAGTTGTTGTACATGACAAGTCTGGAGTCTTTGGTGGCATTCCTCTCTTAGTACTTACATATATGAAATTCCCAAAGATCCTCAGCTCTGTCCTGTTGTGCCTCTCCCTCTGGACTGGAAAGAAAAAATTCTGTTTTAACTTTTTGGTAACTGACTCAGGTGTTTTAGTCACTACTGAAGAAGATTAAATTCAAATCCCAGGTAGGGAGAAACTTCTATATCTGGTCAAATGCCTATAGCAGTTCCTTTGTACATATACACTGTGAATATCAGGACTTTGAATATAGGGATATTACTGCTAAGAGAATCATTGCAGAGGTACCCAACGCATCATCTTATATTAAAGATCAATAAAACAGAAAATCAGAAGTGAGAGCCTCTACAGCTGATATGAAATAGTTCAAATGAAAAGAAACAATACATAATTTTGTTTCTCTTCAAGTCAACCAAAATACTTTTTAATTACAAAACTGAGGAACATACGCATTTTGTTCATATTAAAAGTAAAATTAAAGCAACTTTTCTCTGAAAAAAAGTGTAGTTGTTGTCCAGACTTTGGAGAATGGTTTGACTTTTTTTTTTTTGAGTGGAAACTGTTTGATCAGATGATAAACCTTGGAAAGCCTGCAACTTGCTGCGCTATTAGCGTAATTGTTACATAATCAGATCCTAGCAAATAACCTGTTTCAGTGGCTGTGGGGAATGGGCATGCTCAGTCCACTAGACTATTTCAAATCATGCAGATAACAGGACTATTAGTTATTCTTCTAGCAGATATTCTACCTGTACTAAAGAAGGGTCAGGAGTGGCATTAAAATCAATCCAGGCAACAATAGGGCCATTAGTCTGACTCAACAATGTACAAAGCTTTAGAAGAGATTTTGAAGGAAGGAATTAAGGCAGGACAATAAAATGGAATAAAAAAGGAATGTATTCCAAAGGTAGATCCTGCTGTACTGATCTGTTATCTTTGATAAAATGAAAGATCTTCAGTTAAGAGAAACACTGTAGATTTAGTTAACTTGGACTTCAGGAAAGCCTTTAATATAGTATCACATGGAAAATTTTGCAATCAGGGAAGGGCTGTAAGGATCTAGTTAAAGAAGAGGAAACAGTAGGAAAGTTTATAGGGGGAGGTTTCATTTGTTTTAATTTGGGCATTAAACTGGTCTTGGTTAGTACCTCTGAAGAATTTGGCACAAAAAAAGAAGACCTCTTGGTAGTGCAGACTGAGGAGGCACCATGAGTAGAAAGATGAGTTGCAATGCTACCCAGCAGTACAGGGTGATTTCTAAGCAGTAAAAATGGGCTGGAATTCCCTAGTATGTGGCAAAGAATGATGCTCCAGGCTTGCTCTAGAGTGGAAGTAAGATAACCAAAGAAGAGTCTATTGAACGAGAAGAAACCAAGGCAACTTGGCTTGCTGGGTGAGGCTAAGGCTGAATGGATTAAGAGATGGCTGTGGGATCAATGTCAGATACAGAGAAGAGCTAGTTTAGCTTAAGAACAGTGTTAGCATGCATTTATGTTTAATCTCTACCATAAAGACCTTTAGTCTGGAAATGAAAAGAACTGAGGTTTCCAAACAGCTTAGTAACAAGAGATGTAAAGACAAGAAGTCAAGCTATTTTCTAATCAAAGCAGTCTGTGAAAAGTGATACAGCAGCTACCCAGGAAGGAGATAGGATTTGAGCGGAAAATGACTTTATTGAGCATGTTGTACCAGGCAGGGCTCCACGTGTGCCAAAGTTCTCCAGTGTCACGTACGATTTGAAGTACGTTGACCGAACGTGATGAGAGGACTTGCAGAGGCCTGCTGCATTCTGACCTGCTGTGGCCCAATGTGGGTGCACGGGCAAAAGGGCAGTGCGAGGCTCTACATGTTGTATCCCTGCTTGTGAGTCACCACAGCCCCAGGCTAAGGGAAACTGCTTCAGCACTTAGCTTCACATGGCTGCAGTGGTGGGCTGACCTTGCAAAAGAAGAAGGTTGCTTCTTAGACCAAGAGTTTGCTGAGAATACTCCTTTATCCTTGCTTGGGCAAAGCCCTCCAGACTTTGAGAAACTTGAGGGAAAAATGGCTATTCAGCAGCTCCTCAATATTCAGGTGGCCGCAGACAGATCTACTGAAGGTGTCTGGCCTGCAGCTCAGTGTTAGTGCAGTATGGTGCAGAGCAATTCAGAATACAAAATACGTTTGCAGTGCCAAGCCACAGAGATCACATTCTTAGTATCTTGGAAGTCATACACAAAACGGTCTGGCATCCTGGAGCCTGGG
This sequence comes from Crypturellus undulatus, assembly GCA_013389825.1. Taxonomy (NCBI): domain Eukaryota; kingdom Metazoa; phylum Chordata; class Aves; order Tinamiformes; family Tinamidae; genus Crypturellus; species Crypturellus undulatus. The sequence goes on from VWPW01026718.1 coordinate 1,082,177, forward strand.
AGTAAACTCCAGCATGTGCAAGGAGCATGCCTGCAGGGACGAGGGCCCTGGAGCAAAGCACAATGCCAACAACTTCCACAGTATAGAGCCCTTTGTACCACCTTGACTGTTCGTTTGCAGTAACACAGGAGGCTCAAACAGGCCTGATGCTCATTTTTTCCCTCCTATCTTTCCCAAGGAAAGAGAAGGGAATGTGAAAGGAACAGAGACGCTGTGTTTCGTGCTGAGCTCCCCTGTGATGTGGTGTTATTGAACGATTCCTCCCTCGGTAATTAGGCAAGGAAGTGAGTAAAAGCAATAACTGCTGTAGTGAGCTCATGATCAAGATATTTGGCGACAGATTTGGGAAGAAGTGAGGTAGCTATGGAATATGCTAGGAAACAACCACAAACTTTAAAAATATCCTGCTATGTAAAAACGTCCAAGGACCGTGTTTTCTGCCTCTGTCATCCTTCTTCCAAATATGTCACTTGCAAAGATGAACAAAATCTTCCCGTCTGTTTTTCTCCTTCTCAAGCCAGTTTTCCTCTCTTTAACTGCAGATGCAAGAGCTGGAGCTTTTGATTTTACAGGTTCAGAGTCTACATGTGAAATACACACAAGCAGGTTCTGCCACTTGTATCCTACCCTGTCGTGATGGTGCCCAGGCAGCCCTGAGGTCTAATGCAGGCCTAAAATAACTGAGCATGCTCCTCTTTAGTGATGTAGAGGTGGTCACTGGTCATCTCTATGTCTTCTTTTGCAGGCTAGGGCCTGTCAAGGAACGGATGTTTCAGAAAGTGGAGGTGTTACATGAGGCCTTTACGTGACCTGTTTTCAGTTTTAACAGGCATACTAAGAATGAGCAGAAGGTGCTTTATCAGAAATAACAAAATGGGAAAAACAGACTTGCTATACAATGAAGGTCAGGAGAAAATAATTTTAAAGAACTCAAGACCTGATCAAATTGATCTTAGATCATTTTCTATCACATTGATAAAAGGTAATTGAAGAAAGTACCTCCTAAAAGGGAGAAAAACCATGTGAGACTGGTGCAGTCAATGTGAGAGGTCTGTGTAGTTACCACCACAGAATTTCCAAGGAGCTGCAGCAAATATTTCAAATAAATCCCTGAGTTGTAAGGATGGTACCATCTGGCTGGAGAATTAAAAATGATATATGTATATTTAAGTAAAAGTGACAAATGATGTAAGCAACTATCATCTATAGATCAGATTTGAGCAGCTTGCAAAGCTTTAGAACAAATTTTGGAAAGAAAGATTAATTCAAGATACAATGTAAATTAAAAATGGGATAGAAAGCAGGGTGTTTTTTCCCAGGAGTAGGTCATGGCTGATACTTAAAATCTTTCTTTTGCTACCAGTACACGTAGTTATTTATGTTGCTGGCACAGAAATAACCTTGAAGTCTGAGCTGTATCACAGTTGGAGAGCTGTACAGTGAACATGGGTTGGTTCTGCAGGTGCAGGGTCTCCATGTGGTGTAAGATGGTATATTGGAGGCTATAGAGTAGTTCCTGATTATGAAATATCTTTTCTTGGCCAATTTTAATATTTACAAAATAGTGTTGGAAAAAAATCCTTCATTAAGTCACAAAAAATCTACATAAAACCTGAAATGTCTGAAAATCTTTCGGTACTGCTTTATCTCCCTTTTCTCCTGAGTTAGTTTAATGATACAGTATCAGCTGTATGAGTGCAAACTGCTTTTACCAAAAATGTCCTCGCTCAGAGCAAAACGCCAGTGGGAGTAATTGCATCTCAAGGTCAGTGAAGATTAACGCTTTACTTTTTCTACTACAAATACTTGGTTTACCTATATTTGTCTCACTTCAAATATGGCATCCAGCCTGCTTGCTGCTTTATAAACAAGGAGTCTCTTATATATAAAGTAGCTATAGCACAGCTGAAATAGTTTGTGGTGACTATTTCTGGAACATTTCAACTTTTACCAGCAATCAGCAATGGGAAAAAGACTAATAATCCTGGCAGTCAAACCTACCAATTCCTAGCCCAACATAGTACCCTGTGGATTAGCACTCCCTGGATTGTGGTATTTATGTTCTTCAGATGTAAAACAAGAAAATAGCTGTTGTCCCCAAAACATTTGGAGTCTTAATATAAGGAGGCAGGAGCACAGTGAGCCTTTTTTTTTTTCCTCAAAGTCTGATAGGCAATGGCTTTAACATGCCAGCAGATGAAATTTGTGGTATTTTTTTAGTTGTCATGGTAATTGTTCATTTTAAGGAGATATTTGAAAGAGGATATGAAGTAGTTTTGTAAATGTTTGCAGGAAACTTCCCTCATCCTCTAAACTCAGTGTGAGTACAAAAAGGTATTTTATACAGAATATATTGGCAACAGAGGTCATCCTTGGAGATGAGCGATAGTCAGGGATGCATGCAGCTCTCATAAATGAAGAATAAAGACATACAGATGAAAAACAAGCAGTTGATGTTTGATGTAACGGAAATGAAGAACATAAAGGAGACATATCGAGTGAGTAGGACTTGAGACTATTAAACTTAGTGGCTGTAGCAGGATAAGTCTGTATTTGTTAAGGCCTGAAAAAAAGATATTTGTAATAACTGAAGTGCGATTGGTAACTGATTGCTAGTTTTAATGTTTGAACCATATTAACCACATAGATATCAGCCACTACTATGAGGGACTAGGAGGCTTCTCTGTGTATATCTCTTCTCCTTTTTATGTTCTTTAATTATTTTATTTATATATATATGTGGCTGGTATGTATTGCTTTCCCTTCTTTCCCCTACCTGGAGAGAAAACATATCTCTTCCAAGCCAAGATAAAGGCATCAGTGGTTATTTTCTGAACACTTTTGAAGGTATTTAATGATAAAATAGCCCGCACAAACGCTAGTTTGCATTGGCTATGTAAATAATTGATTTTTAATAGCTAGATTAGTCATCCAGGGAATAACAGAGTTTATGCAGAGAACATAGCCCAGTCTCTGCTATCTGTTTCCAGAGGTTTTTCCTGCCTTTCATTGAGTGACCCTATTATTTCAACTGGTTGCCTCAGCTCTTAAACATATCAGCAGCACATATAGGCATTATTGTCATTTTGTTTTTTTACCTGGCAAATCTTATCCCAAGATCAAGTGCTAAAGATCACCCTATGCTTGACTGTGAGCATGAGTTGTCCCTGCCACATTTCTGAGACACACCTGCATTTGTAAGTTTATCTCCAAGAGTTTTTATATATGTAGCACCCATTTTCATTAGTTTACTTGAGACAAATAATACGCAATTTGAATGTAACTGATATTATTATGCTTATGAACTATAGCGTGTGTACATTAATGTGTATCCACATATGGAGATAAGAGTAGCATATACAGATACTCCTACATTTAAAGTTGTACAACACTTTCCATTGTAAGAATATTTATTACTTAAAATTTTCTCTAAACTGAGCTGTTCAAATTGAAAATGTGTCAACTTTATTTTTATTATTTTTTTGCAATTAAAAATAGAATTCACTTAGAGTGTATTATGTTGCAGGTCATTGTTTTGAAGGCTAAAGGACAGAATGGTGTAATAACTAATATCTGTTACAAGCCATCAGATGACCGTAGAAAGCAGGTAGCCAGGCCTTCAAGGTGCCTGTATATTAAATTCAGGGAAGATGATACTGCCTTTCAAGCACCGATTTAATGAGGTTGAATTTTTCCTCTGTTACTCGTGTGTGCTCTTTCCTAGTGCCACCTCCAGTTCTTCTGTTGGTACTTCAGAGGAGAGGTTGAAAATGGGGGACAGTCAAAATAATAATGAGAATACTTGAAATGTGCCTACAGCGAGTCCTCTCAGTGTCCTTCAAGTTGCTTTTGGCTTAATTTCATTCTTACATCCTACTTGTGAACCAAAGATCGATGGTGGAAGCCTGTTCAATCTTCCCAGGGAAATGTTTAGCAAGATTCTGGGTCTTGTGGGTAAATCAAGATACAGGAGTTGAAGATGGATTCCATTTCATCACTGAAATTATTTCAACTGGGCTTGGCTGCATTTCTGAAAAGTGTGTTTAAGCTCAAGCTCATGAATAGAGTTTTAAGTAGTGATTAGTTCAGTCCAGTGTTTTGCAGGTGATTAGGCTAGATGACCAGAATTTCCTTGGTTCATTAGATCTAGGAGTTTTGAAGATCTTATATTGAAACTCACTGTTGTTTCACTAAGAACCACTTCTACATTTGTGATTCATACCATGAAGGTATAAGGGTTGTTCCAGAAAGAGGGATAGATTTTTTTTTGGAATATATGTCGGTATTTGGATGCTTTATAATACTCCAAAAATCCAAGAGTTTTTTTTTCAGTCATGGAAATTTTCAAATAAATTCTTAAAGAACTGCATGTATTTTAAGCAGAACTTTCCAGCTTTACAGGAGCTATGAGAAGTTATGAAATGGGCATCACCATTGCAAGTGTAGTCACTTTTTTTTTCTCCTCTGTTGTACCTTCTTTTCTTTTTCTGCTGCACACGGAAGTAGGAATGAGTAAAAAAGGTTCTGGCAGAGGCAGAAACTATTAAAACTTTCTTTTCAGCTTGCACCATGTTAATCTGCCGTAATATCAGCATTTATTGAAGCCTTTCACCTTTGCAAATGTAAACAGGTGACTTGTGTGTGCCTTTACTATAATGCAAATATCCCTCACACCCTTTTTATTATAAACATAGGAATAAGATGAAGGAAGAAAACACTAATAAACCCCACTCATGTGTGGTGGCATCTGCTTTGGTTCACGCGATCGCTTCAGTTCTCCATCTGGACCGGTTTGTTTTGTCAGTGGTGTTGCCTGGCTGCCTGGGGGACTGTCTCTCTGTTATATATGCAGACTAGAACAAAGATCTACTGATTCTTGTCTAGCTACTGTCATCATATAAACAGGCACAGTGAGTGTTGCTGCCTGTAGGTCATACTTTTGCGATAGCTGTTTTAGTTGGCAGTTTCATTTATAAGGCTGCATAGGCAGCATGCAGCTTATATTCTTGTGGCTTTAACTGATTTTGCTGTTGTGACATTGCTGCACCTGAGAGGATGGAGCTCTTCTTTTACCTGAAAGTGCTGCAGTCTTAAAAACTTGTTAATGGTGACTGGCCAAGTTTTGCAATAACTGTTCATCAGAAGATGGATAAAAGAGACGGTCAGAGACTGTTGAAGAAGGCTAAGTAAGTGTTGCACTGGGAGCTGGCTTCCACTCAGCTTGTGCAGTGATTTTTGTGGGGTTTTTGTTGTTGTTGATCACCACTTGATAATGAAAGGGTCAACATATAGTGGTCACTGTTCCTGCAAAATGCACAAAGTCAGAAATGCAATCAAGAAAACAACTTGCATCTTTATGCTTTTAATAGTAATCAGGTTAGTATTACTGTTGCATGATACAAGAATAGAATTTACCAGGCTTAGTCCTTAGTGTGTTGTCCTAGTCTTTGAATAGGTTAAGTCCCAGTGAGATCTGTCTTCAGGCTCACAAACTGGTCTAGTAACACAGTATGCATTTCATCCCCAAAAGTGAACGCTTAATTTTATTGCAAACTGAAGATTTCCAGTTCTGAGATAAATAATGTGGGAATGAAATGACCTAAGAGGCAGCCCTAGGTAGAGCCGCTGCTGCAGAGTTCCTGGCTGCTGCAAGGCTGCAGGGAGCCTTGTGCTTCCAAGCCGGGTGGAAAGCTCCTGCGAGCTCAGCGGGACACTTTGCTCCTAGTGCCAGCAGGTAACGAGGCAGGCCCAGCAAGGCCAGATGCCTGACGCAGTCCCCTGCCAGCTCCCTGGCGAGGGACCGGCGCAGCCTGCAGGGCGTTCGCTGGGCGAGTGGGCAGCGCCTCCTTGGTAGGGTCGAATGGCTTCGTGGTTCACCCTTCCTGCTAATACCAGCCAAGTGAACTGCAAGGGAGTGAAAAATGGATGCTGGAGAAAGACTTCTAGAAGTACAGTACTTAGGAACTGAATTTTGTTCTTTTATTTTGTTTGTTTTCTTGTTCTTTTGCCTTCACAGATCTCTCCCTCCCTCTGTGAATGACTCTGAGGATGAATGCAATGTGCACACTTCCACACACATCCCTTGGAAAACTCACTGTATCCTCAGGTCGCCAAGCAGTTCTTGGGACCCCGACTGACTAGAAGTGGAGTGATTTCAGAGCACTCCAGGTTGGGTAGAAATCAATCTGTCAGCAGAGGTTGAAACATCTCAAGTGACTTCTGTGAGCTTTGAATCAGATCCTTTCTGAATCAGAAACCAACAGGCTGCGCAGTGCAGGTGTGTGTAGTGTGCAAATGAAGGAAAATTTTAAAGGTGATGGAAACTCTCCTTCCAAATATTTTCTTCTAGATTTTTCCTGTGGCCTGATACAGCTAAGAAAAAACAAAACAAAAAAAAAAACAGAAAAAAAAAATAAACCCTTTGGCTAGAGAAATCCCACAATGGATTGTGCTGTACATATAGTATTCAGGGATACACCTTCTTTTTATTTGAGCTGAGGTATTAAGTAAACAGAAAGCAAACTGGAGCCAGAGTTGTGCAAAGCTGTATCCAGACAGGAGGCTGCAGATGCAGAGGTACTTTTCTCCTTTTTTTTCTATTCTATTTCTCTTAGAATATTTTAATGCTTTTCTTCTTTTTCTGCACATTTTGCTACTAAATGAAAGTATTTGTATTCTCTGTCTTTTAAAAGTTACTGAATTCTAATTTTAGATTTCAGAATGGCAAAGGCAATTGACTTCCTAATAGGTTTCTTTAGAACAGAAATATTTGAATAGTTCTTACTATTTTGATGTTTTGTTTTGTTTTTTACTTTGCCTTGATTTGCAGTGAAAAGAAAAATTATATACAAAATTATAACTAAATTGAATCTACTGAATAATTCCTGATACCCCAGCAATATTGTGTGTAAATGTCAATGTAAAGCAGATAGAGGAATTAGGTACAACGCTAATTATTTTGTAGATAGTATTTAAAGAATTTAAAGGAAATGTATAAGGAAGAAAGACTGATGTTTATAGATTATTTTAAGCTTCATGGGATATGCGTTTTATGTTTTTATGTTTTCTGCGTTTTTTTCTCTCTATGGTGTTTAAGAAACAGGGTATGGTCTTATATAATACCTTCAATTTGTTCTTTGATATTTATATTTTTTACAGGCACTATTACTTAAAATCTTTAGAAAATCTCTTGAAGGGAAAGAAATTGATTTTTTACAGCTACCATTGGAGTGTCATAAATCCATTTTTATGCTCACAACATTTTAGCACAACTCTTCTGCTTTTTGAAAACAGCAGAGAATACAAAAATGCTTGCAAATTTTCTCTTTCATTATCAATTTTATTATTGAGGTTATTTTTGGAATACTCTTTCCTTTTCATTCTTAACTTGCAAATTCCTGAAGCTGCTTTGGAAATTCTTCACAATAAAACTTCTGAAATTTTGAACACATCTGCCTATGAAAAGGGTTCTACGCCAGTGTTTTAGGGGTATTAAATTGCCTTGCTTTTTATTGCTTGCAGCATTTGAATGAGAGTTACCAAGGCTTACTAAGATTACAGATAAATTACTAGCTTGTATTTCTGTTTCTTTTACCCTGCTTTGATCTTTTTGACAATGTTAGCCTTTGAAAGACACTGGTAGTTCTAAATGTGAAACAAAGAAAACTGAAACGAAGGATTGCCCTTGCTTTTATTCCGGCGATTTCACTTAACGCTAAGTGGGAGAGCTTCATTAATTAGAAATTTTGGTATAGTCTTTTGGCAGATTCGCTGAGAAAGCACATAAATGTAAAGAAGAGGTAGACATTATACCAATGGCTTTTCTGTGGGTGAAGCAAGAGATACCTGTGGCAATGTTTAGTTGTGTAGGCAAAGCGCTACTGCCGTTCCCACCCTTGGAGTCAGCCCCAAGCACAGCTGTGCCTGCACAGGGGTAATTGTATTTGTACAGCTCGAGTTATGGCAGTGCAGAGTGGAGTGTCCTGTTTCTTTAGATCCAGCTGCTATCATTGCTTTTTTTCTTTCTTTTTTTGAGGTGTGGAAGTTGTGGTATATCTTAATAATAAGTAAAATGGTTTAAATTATCATCTCCCATCTTGTAGAGTTGTGTTTGCCTCCTTACAGAGCACACTAATGTTTTAAAACCATTCCACAATGTCACAAAATCTTTATCTTGCGTTTGAAGATACTGAGGGAACAGAACATTTTTCTCCCAATAGCCACCACTTCATGCGCTGGGCCTTGACCTTCAGGATTTTTAAGTTTGTTTATATCAAAATTCTACTTGTTACATGTGCAAGTGCGGGAGTTAGCAGAGTTCCCGTATGAGCCGTTCTTGAAGCTCTGACCCTGTTTTCTCTAGAGCTAACGCTTGCTGGCTGCAGCACCTCCAGGGCGAATGTTGTTCCAAGCTCCTGGCCTAGCCGCTCAAAATCTTTTGCTGGACTCTTAGTCCTCCTTTTTTTTTTTTTTTTTTTTTTTTAATGACCTTCTCCATGCCTGGTATCATTAGTATTTCTTGGCTCATATTCCACTTTAATATCAAATATGAGCAATAGGCTCCAAGTGATTCAGAAAGTTCAGCAGTTGATTGCTGAGTTTGCACCAAAATTTTGGCTTCTGTACAGTTCGTTGCCTGACACCGATTAAATCCCCGAGCTCATGGCCTTCCTTCCCAACCACAACCAGGTGGATTAGTCTTTTTTTTTGCTCTCATTGACCCTAAACCTGTGTTTGATCTGTGCACATCGGGACTCCTGCTTACCCTGCAACCCAATGACCTACATTAGGATGTGGAACAGTGCGGAGCACTGCGGCTGGACAAGCTGAATGACCCATTCCTTGGAGGTGCTGGGATTAGAAGCAGCTCCAGCACTCAGGTTCGTCCGTGGTGAAAGCAGCTGTATTCGAGAGTATCACAGGAGCCCAGAGGGCAGTGCAGCTAGTAGTGGAGGCTGAGGGTGGCACAAGCAGCCAATGACACTACAAAATATTTGAAGGGGATGGTCCTGTTTATATACGTGGCAGTATAGACTTTCTGGAGAATACTTATGAGGCTTAGGGATGGCTCAAGCTTTGAGATTTAGGACTTGTGCTGGAGCAGTGATTTGCTAGGAGAAAGGAAGGCAATGAAAGAAAATGTGGGTGCTGGCAAAATAAGATAGCAACTGCAAGGGGAATTTTCAAGGTATTGGCACTTGCGGAGCTGAGGCACTGGAGTGGATTTAAACAGGCATGCTTAGCTGAAAGGTCTACACACCCAAGCAGGAAGAAAGACAGGCTGCCTTCAGAAGTAGGGCTATTCCCTGGCTTCATAACATTCATAAAATGCTTGAACTTGACTAGAATAAACTGTTATATTTTAGTTGTTCATTTGAATAACTTCAGCTTTTTTTTCAGAAGGAAATACCTATCCCTCTAAAAGTTTTATTCAAAAAGGTCGGTAAAGTGTACATGGAGAAAAATTATACAATAGTGAATCTGTGAAATCAGTGTTTCTGTGGTGTGGCTCCTGCAGTAATACCTATTTGGCAAGTCCAAGCCTCCCCCTAGATTGTGTATTACCCTGATTTTAAAAGGTGTGATTCACAGAAACAAATCATTTTATGTGTTTCAGACAAATGCAGAGTTCAAAAGAAATTCAGAAGGTGAGGACACAGTATCGAATAGAATTCTTCTGGTTCAACTATTCTGTAAAATACGGAAATATAACTTTTCTGAAAGGCTTAAACTGTTTTATAAGGAGGCCATATGTTTTTGTACAAAATTACCTGAACATGTCCCAGTGAATTGGAGTGGTCGTATGTGTCATGACTAAGGCTGGTGTTTTGCTGGCATTGGATATGGCATCAATATGATACTGTTATTTTGCCCAGAATGACTTATACATGGGCAGAGTTAGATCTTTGGTATAAATAAAGCAAAAGGAATTTAATCTTTTCTGTCCAGTGGGGATATATATATATATACATATAACACACACACACACACACACATATATATATATAAATATGTATATAAATATGTATATACAATATATCAAATATATATATACTTATTTCATATGAACTTGGTGTTCAATTAATACAAAGAACAATCATATAAAGAAAATACCTCTAAGAGCTGAAGCAGCCCAGTTCTGCAGCCTTCTAACATTGTACAAAGTCTCCACATTTTCTGCCCACATCCTACTCAGTGCAGTGCTCTCCCATGTCTCGTCATCAGAAGTGCCCGCTGAGGCAGGTGAGCTCTATGTCTTATTAGTGGTTTGTAGCAACTCACCAGAAAGGCGTATGTGAACATATAGGGGTGCTTCTCTAACCACCGCCTTTAGGAATCCACAGAAAGGAGATGGGCACACTTCAGACATTTGAAAATGCAGTGTGCAACCACCGAGTCTCAAATAGAGCACTCTCCGGACATTAGAAATAGCAGCACTCTGGCCACAACTCCCCAGGTCTCTTATGAGTGCTCAAAGGACATGGTACAGGAAAAACAGAGGTGGCATCCTGCCAGGCTGGGCAGCAGTAAGCCTCAGAGTTTCTTTACTGATTCTTTGAGTCACTCTGTTGAAACCACAATCTGGCTTGGTACAATTTAGCATGGAAACTTTGAAAACAATATGTTCTCTAGATATATAAGACAGATACTGAGAATTATACAACAGGATGAACCACAATCTTAGAAAAACTGAGGCTGGAAAAGACTTCAAGAGGTCCTCTTATGCATTGCAAAGCTCCAAGAAACCATCAGGCGTACCTAAGAAATGAAAAAAGAATTTTATTACTTTTTTTGCTATTAGGATCTTCCTAGTATATAACATAAACTCTCTTACTGCAGTTTAAGCCCGTTACCTCATGTCCACTACAGATAGGGCAATTTAATCCCTACCTTATTACAGGTAGCTTTTATGTAGCTGATTATTTTCATGTCTTCACTTGACTTTCTCTTCTGTAGACTGAGTAACCTCAATTCTTTCAATATTTTTTTCATATTTTTCCAGACATCTGACCATTTTCCATCCTCTTCTCTGGGTTCCCTCCACTCTGTCTACCTTTTTCTTGGACTGTTCTGCTTGCAAAAGGATATAATACTGCTGGCTGCTCTGCTAACCTAAAATATAATAAGAAGCTTCCTTGATATATCACACAGGAAAATTGTTTATCTTTGTAATAATATGCATTTTTGTTTGCTTTTGTTTTTGTAGCTGTAGCATTACTTGTGTATAACTTGTGACTATGCCAGCCATGCGCGGAACCGCACACTGGTGAACACAAGTGCATGGCACCCTTGCTTCTCCTTCAGACCTTGTGCTCTTATTTGCCAAGAGCATTCTGAAATAAACTTGCAATCCAAGGTGTTTGCTGTTTGTCTGGGCATATAGTTATCTATAAGGTTGAAGGACCATTCCTTTATCCACATCACTAGTGAAAATGTACCTAATCCAGAACAAACCCAACTATAACCTCACTGATAAGACTTTTTTTTTGCATCTGAAGATGAATTATTGTAATCTAAAAGACTGTTTTTATCAACTAGTTCTGTGCTAACACTAAAGTAACTTCACTTTTTGTTTCTTAATTTACTAATGAAAATATTTATCTGTTAAATCAGTTAAATCATTTAATAACATTACTAGAATTAACAAATATTGCATGACCCACTTCTCTATTTGTGTTACCTGTTATGTTGCAAAAGCTATATTGCTTTATATTCTTGACATGTCGACTATCAACTATTTTAATTATCTCTGTGCTGTTTGTGAACATTTTCTTGTGTTATTTATTAGCCTATTTTTCCAGGATTGCTCTCTTCTACATTTTTTGACTTTTTAAAGATGAGCATTTTGCTCATCTCTCCACGGTTTCTGGAATCTCAGTTATCTTTCATGAGTTTTCAGAGGGGAAGCTAGCAGCTCTCTGCTTCCTTCCCTCTCTTCTCAAAGTAATCTCCATGAAATTCCTCAGGCCCAGCCTTCATTATTGGTAGGATTTATTGTGCCTAATTTTAACTGCCGATATAACAGCCATTTATATATGCTCCGTCACAGTCAGGAGAGATGCAGTCAGTAGAGTACATGACCAACAAAAGAGCTATTTTGAAGACCTGCTAGAGGCATGTACTTTCAGGTGAGGTGAATTGCAGTCCCACCAATTTATTCTCAGACCTGTTCTTTCCCTGTTTTAGTTGACTTTCTGATTTTAGTTATGTTAGTCATGTGATCATAGATCACCCTTTTAGTGAAGAGTGAAGCAAAGTGTACTTTAGCTTTCTGCATGTGACCTATTACTAGCTTAATCTTTTCCTTATGGATTGTTTTCATGCTATCCTTTATGACCATTGCTTCTTACACTTAAATTTGTACTTTATCCTTTCTGATTTTGTTTCAGTGTTTTTTGGTATTCTTTTATACTTACCCTTAGCAGTTTGACCTGTTTTCCACTTTCTGTACATTTCCTTCTTGTGTTTCAGGTCATTGAAGACCTTGTTACTTAGCCAAGTTGGTCTCTGACCATACTTCCTAATCCTCCTACTGTGTGGGATTGTTTGTGCTTGTATCCTAAACATCGTTTCTCTAAGAAACTGCCAACTCGACTAAATTCTTTCTGCTTTAGTTATGTTTCCCAAGAGAACTTACCTACCAGTTCCCAGCGTTTATTGGATCCTGCTTGCAGAGTGCATTGGGTTTGCTTTGCAAAGCAACCCCCACCTCTTGTACCTGATCTAAAATCAATATACATTATCACATTACAGTCACTCTTACCCAGATTAGCTTTACCCGCATATTCCCAACCATCCTCCCTCTGGGTTGCTTAACAGGCATCCTCTTGGCAGGCTGCTGTTGAAGCATTTGGCAGGCTGTGAGACCTGCTGTAGACCATACGCAGGGAGTGGTTAAATGCTGCTTATTATACCCAGAGACAGGCACAGAACATCATTGCTCACTAATTTGCAACTGGAGATACTCACCTAAATGTTCATAGGGAAACATTTACAGCTTTAGCTGGGCACTTAATCAAAGTGAAGACAAAAATAAACCTTGCGTATGCAGGGTGTTTCAGATGCTCCTCTGGGAAGGCATCTGTGTGGCTGCAGAAACATTTTACCCTGCTGTGAAGTCCAGGTAAGGAGAAGATAAAACCTCTCTCTGCCTCCTCTGCAGACCCAGGCATAAAATGAAATGTTTCTTTGGCCTGTTTTTTCTCTCTCTGGATATTTTTTTTTTTCCTACTTGCTACCATTCAGAGAAGTGGAAAATCTTCACTGAGGTGGTCTGACTGGTGAGTGAAATTGGATTCTCAGTGGCTTTTCATAATATGATTTCCATACTGTAGTCAAATCTTCACAAAGGGAGATTTCTCTATCACAGAGTTGCTTTTTTTGTTTATATATTTAGAAATTGCTGTAGAAACTCTCAAGAAACAAGCTGGGACAGTAATAATATTTAGCTTTGGAATACATCACAAGGAAGTGAATCTGAAGGTTATTTATTTTTGGATTTTTTTTTCATTCCTTTAGCATGCCTAAATTAAGAACATAGGTGTTTAATAAACAGCTAAAAGTTGCTGTAATGACTCTGGTATCTGAAATGAGGAGACAGAAGCATTCATTCATTTCTGGCACTGCATAAGGGTAAATTTGAAGCATTCATTCATTTCTGGCACTGCATAAGGATAAATTTTTGTAGGTGAACCTGATAGGCATCTTGATTCTTCTCATTTCAATACTATTTGCAACTGTGTAGGATTTTCTAAAATTTCAGGTGTTTAAGCTGAGGTTTTCTATGCTAGATACCTGCCTCAGGATGTTAAAACAAACAAACAAACTTTCATCAAAAACAGTTGGAAAAAAAAATGGAAAACAGGATTTGCTGGGCAAACTGCCTGGGAGCAGAGTGAGCGTGGCTTTCAGAGGTGAGATGAGGATTTGCTGGTGGCTGAGTAACAGTCTGAGGAGCAGAAGCAGGGGCTAGGAAAGGGGGGGCTCACAGCTGGGAGGAGGCAAAGGAGAGAATCATGATGTCCTCTGAGGGCATTTTGTGGGGGTTGTAAGGATTTGTTTCTTGAAGAAACAGGATGTTAAACACACAGACTTTCACACATTCAGTTCATAGGATGGACATGTTCTTGAGAATATCTAGGGCTGTGCAGTAGGATCCCCTGTGCCTGCACCAAAGGAGGGAAGGTGCAAAATGAACAAGGTAAGTGTTAGGATGAGCGCTTGAGTTCTTTCTCTGCCACAGTATTCCCACGTGATGTGGGACACCCACCTTCTCCAAGGCTCTCATGTACCATGCATTCTTTATTTTCTGGGCACCTGAGCAGGGTCTGGAGTCAGATTTGCAGAATTTTTGACCATTCATATCTGTAAGCTAATCAGCAAAATCTGTTTTTAGTTTACAGAGTATACCATAATGTTAAATAGTATGAAATGTCACATCTCAGTCTTGAAACAAAAAGTCAATAGATATTTTATCTCTCTGTGCTTCAACTCATACATAACTGTAATGCTACTTTTTCCTAACTTTTGAATACTTGATATTGCATGTGCAGTAAGTGCATAGTGTAAAAACACATTTCATAAAAATATAGAATAAAATGTAAACCTTGCTGAACAGCTTGTCCTGGGACACAGAGGATACCAATAAGGAGAGGAAAAAATAGACCTAGATTGGTATAGGGAGAGGGAGGAATGCATACATTTTTGTGAATAAGGCTATTTCAGGAGAAGTTTATTTCTGTAAAAGAGCAGGCACAAAACCACTAGTTTAAAGATTAGGCAGAAGGAGTCTTGGGAGGAATAAAAAAATAAAAATAGAAGAGTGAATGAGAGTAGAGTTTTAGATGACATAGTGTTGGATACCAAAGGAAAAATGAAAAACTAGACTAGGATGAGATAGAAGAAGCCGGTGAAGCTGGGAACAAAAATGAAAATAATTTTAGTAGAGCCACTTTAGTAGAGTACACACAGACTGAAAAAATAGGGAGGGCGATTGTGACTGTCATGAACTGTTACAGAGATTTTACCAGTGAAGTAACCACAGGAAGAATATAACTAGGTGAACAGTAGTCTGGAGGGTGTGTATTGGGCAACAGGGACTGTTAAAGTTCTGATTTTCCTATTCCGTGTGTAGTGGCAGGAATGAATGAATCCAGTTTGCACAACAAGATGGAAAGTAGGAAGAGAGAGGGGGGGTCTAGGGCCGAGACAGTGTGGATAGCCTGACTGGCGAGGAAGCGATCACTGTTGTCAAGAGTAATTGAGAAGAGAGGAATTTGGGAGGGGAGTGTAAGACACATAAGAAAGCAGAGCCCTATTTATCAATATAAAACAAATAAAGGGATGATGAGTTTTCCACAAAAAAAAGAAAAAAGAGGTGAGGTAGTTCATTGCCACAGTAGTAAGTGTGTATTCTGTTTTAAGCTCCTTTACTCTCTCTTCTCATTTGATTCTTCTCAAGTCTCATAGATTCACCTAGACTCCTTAAAAAAGAGGTGGAGGCTTGCTCTCCCTGCCTGATTTTATGATGGTTTAAATGGCAGTTGACACAAGTGGGCTTTTGAATTAAGAGTTTAGGTAAGAAGGCCCTACATCCCAGTACCACTAAATTAAGAACTAGATTTTTGCCTATGAGCATAATCAAGAGAAGGAAGGAAATGGTTGATGATCAGCTTGGCTTTTCAAGCAGGGGGTGTTTTGCATGAGTCAATGAAAATCTGAACTTTCTAAATGTACTTTCTTTGCTGTAGCGCACGTTTCCCAGTTTACCACTGCAGGACTGTGCTAATGAAGGGTATTCTGCAGTTGCACTTGCAAAGCTTCTGGAGTCCCAGAATACCAAAAAAAAATTCCTCAGTGATGAGACTAGAAGAGCCTTAGAGCTAGGAGAATTAGAGGATCCTCTTCCCAGGCTGTTTTTGCTCCCATCCACGTAGCATTTGTGTGTGCCACAGACCCTGCTGCCTGTGGCTCCCATGTCCCAGGGGAGCAGGGCTCAGAGACTTTTGTCTTTGTTACCAGTTTATAATTCTCACTTCAGATCTCCGGGATTTTCTTGTCAATGCACCCCTGGAAAGTGAATTCCCTCCTCTCCCATCCTTTCCTGCCTCCTTCCCTGACTGCAGCCTCTCCTCTCTGGCCCTTGGGAGCAGCTATCCCTCACAGCTCCCAGGCAGCGTCCAGTGCAAGTGGCCACTCACAGAACCCCAAACTTGGGACTGTTGTAGCTGCAGTTGGGCTTGATGATCTGGAAGGTCTTTCCAACCATAATGGTTCCGTGATTCTGTGATACAGGAAAGCACTTCAGCGCTGGTGAGACCAGTCAGATTCCACAGTAAGGGCTGGCCTGGAGAGTGTGATCAGGCTCCCATTAGTCCCCTTACTTTTAAAAAACCTGTGGTAGTTAACTGGTTTGTTCTGTGTATACTCTTCGCATGCAAGATCATCTCAGTATGTACGCTTTTTCTTGAACTTATTTTTCTCCAGCTTTACTGAGTGAATTGTACTTAGTATCTTTTCTGCTCTTTGTTTCAGCCTCCCTTTCCCACAGTTTTGCTAGAGCTGGTTCCATGAAGGGCCACTGTTCCCATCACCCCAGCTCCTTTGGCCTTTCTTGGGTTACAGCTCCCTGCTTCGCCTGGAGTTCTTCCATCAGGCTTCATCCTGCCTTTTTCTATGCCCTCTTTCTACTCCTCGCTTTGGTTCTTTTCAGACTGAAATTGGCTCTTCCTTTCTCTCATCCTTTTGCATGCTGGTTTGTAATAGTTCTAGTAGTTCTAGCACACTGGCAGCCTAGCTAGGGTCTTTTCTCTTGTTTCCTTTNTTTTTTCTGTTGGCATTACAGAAAAGGATTTTAAAGAGATTTTTAGGTGAAAACCTACAAAAGCTCTGGATATGTTTTAGAAGCTTTGTTTTTTTCTCTAGAGGAGAGAGGCACCACAGAAGCAAGTATGAGCTATTCATTTGGAAAATTAGTAATGGAGGGTAGTGGTAGGACTGATTAGAAGGGAAGATTGAGCTTTTAAGCACTGCCTGAGGTGACAGATGAAAGAGAAGCCTTGGCTGGCAAGACTGGCAGATGACATGGGCTGCAGTGAAGAAGGTGCAGGAGGGCAGGTGTAAAGGGGTGATACAGTGAGGATGAGCAGTAGTTTAATCCCTGCTGTGGAACAGACCGGCTTGCCTGCTCAGCCTCATGCTGCCTCCCCTTCCCAGAGAGCAGGGGAGCCCTTGGTTTGGGTGAATGGGCCCCTTGCTGTTACAGGGAGCTGTTCAGCCCCTTAGGGCACCATACTCAGGTTTTCTTTCTGCAAAGCTTCTTTTTTATTCTGGTTATTCATGCAGGGCTGATACACGTCATCCCCTCCTCAAATTCTGTGTACTTTTGCACATATAAGTACGTGTGTATTTGCAGTGTCTTTTTGAAGGCATTAGCAGAGCTTATGTAGAGAATGTGACCCAGTCACTGAGAATGTTATCTATTTTCAGAGCTTTCCTCTGCCTTTCACTGAGCTACCCTGCTGGTATGGTTTCTGCCTCAGGCCTCAAGTGTATCAGAAACACACACAAGTATTGTTGCCTTTTCATTTTTTAATCTGTAAAGTCTACTTATCATGGGCCTGAGTGCTGGGGATCACCCGTATACTCAGCTGTGACCAAGGTTTGAATTTACCAAAATTAGCTGGAGGCACACCTCTGTAAGTTTATCATTAGAAGACTTTAAATCCTTATCAACCTATTTAGTTAGTTTACTTGGAGCAAATAGTATGCCAGTGTAAGTGATATTATTGTGATTTTTGAACTACACATATAAGTGTGTATGCAAACACGCACACACACACACATATATATATGTATGTATATATGCACGTATGAGTGTGTATATTATACTTGGATAATAGTTGCCATATAGACTTACCATTATGTGATCTTTCCAATTTTAAGTCTTTCAATTGTTTGTAAAAGTAACAAAATATTATTGTTCAGACTGATGCTTTTAATACTGGCAAACTGCAGATTCTTTCAACCGGAATGCTTCAGCATTTTCAATAGGATTAGGGAATATGGTATTAGGTATTGTTTTAACAGTTTAAGAACAGAATGGGGTGTTAGTGATATTCATTACAGGTAATGCTATCTAGTTATTCTGTGCCAGTACCTAGTATCTAGGAATAAGTCTGCATGGTAGGAGGAAGAATTTCAGTTTGTGTGTGATGTGCTAGATCCTGTACTCGTGATTTTTGGCATTAGACTACCCACAGTAAGCAGAGTTGAATACACTGGCTACTTATGCTTAAGCTGAATATGCTTAGCCAGCAGAGCGGGCTGCTTACAGTGTTCTGTAATGAGGTGTCATGAAGAATAAGCAAAAGCCACCAGTGCAGTAGACATCTGTATCTAGATTTTATTATTCATTAAAAAATGATCACTACTAGAACAACAAAGCAGATTAATGCCCTACATTCAGTTTTCAGCATATTGTCACTCCTTTGGGATATGTTGCTATCAAAGAAACTTTTTTTTTGAGCCTTGTGGTGCTACCTTTCTGTCCTGCCTTTGGGGACCCAATCTGCTACCCTTTAGATGCAGCTGAACTAGCCTGTTTGTTGAGGAGTTGTGTTAATCTAATGGCACACCTTGCATGAGGAATGCTACCTCATGTGTACCCAGCCCCCTTAAATCACACAGCATTCCAGGCAGGCTGAAGTATTAAATTAAATCATTTCAGTGCATTAAAAATAGACACAAAAATATCTGAAAAGGAAAGAAAGGAAGAAAATATTTATATCACTAAGGTTTTTTTTCTTCTTCTTTCATTTCCAGGTTATTTTTACCTCTTCAGACAAGGTGGCTCTCAGAATTTCCTTTCCTACCTATGCCTCAGGTGGCCTTTAAGTGATTGTTGTCATTGAGTGCTTCTGTTGTACAGAACTTCTTGTTGGAAAGTCCCTTCAGAAAACACCTTCAGAAGTATCCTCAGGAATTCATGTTCAGGTAGCTTCTCCAAATCATCAGTCTGAGTCAGTTTGCTCCTTAGTGGAGGAGGAAGGAGAGCAAGTATTTGCTCTGAAGTCTTCTAAGGAATTCAGGCGGATTTAATCTTTCACCCTGAAGTTTGTTCTATTCCTGCCCTTCCCAGGAGGCAATCTGGCCTTTCTCCTGAATTAAAATAAGGATTCTTTTGCTTCCGCAAATATACAAATGTCTTTTTGTTAGGAGAGGAGTTGCCTCCTATATTTGACTAGTTTCTAAACTAGCTGCTTTGCCTCCAGGAGGCAAATCTTTCCTCTTTCCCTCTGGTGTCTCATTGGCATGTCTCAGCATGAAATGTCTTACGGTGGACCCTATATTCTATAAAAATAATTTCATTAACAAATATACATGATACAAATATCTAAATAGGGTAAATGAATATAGCTTATTTTCTGGTTTCTGACAGACAGCTATGATAACACCGCAAGGTGACTATTGAAGTGTAACTGATGCCTAACCTCTTTCTCCAAAGTAGGCTGTAACAAGAAGTCTCTGTACTGGATCATTTAATGTCCTATGCATTTTATTTGCCACAAAATGTGAAACTGTGTCCTTGAATATTTCTGAAAAAGAATAAAAAGATACCAGCTGATCTCAGACCCAGAGATCAACAAACACTTTCAGATTGACTTCAGCTGCCTTTGAAAAAAAAGCCCTTGATGCATGCATAAGAAGTCAATAGTGAGGGGAAAACTTAATGTGCAGTGAAGAATTAGTTAAACAGATAGGTCAGAGATCAACCTATATGTTTTATTGTAGTCTTTATAATGGCCTTATACAACCAAACAGATGCAAAAGTATTGCTTAGATAAAGGAGAGTGTGTGTAAAAGGATTGCATTCATTTGAATGAATACTAAAAGGGTTTAATGTGAACACAAGTAAATAATTATGGAGTTGTGCGTGTCTGTTTACAAGTCAGAAGTAGTGAAGAGTCTTCGCCCTTCATTTCTAAGGTCATACCTATATCGAGAGAGAACTGATTCTTAATAATGCTGCTAACTATATGAGTTTGACTGAAGATGTCTTGGCAAGAACATGTGGTGTAAAAGAAAAACTCTCCTCCACCGAGAAAGAAAGCTGCTGTGTTGTACAAGTTCATTTTCAGTGGTACAGCCAGTTATGTCTATACTACTGCCTTCTAAGACAAAGGAAATCTGTCTCTGTAATTCCAGCTTGGGTTTATGTATATCCATGCTGCCATAAGGACCCCAAATGACTTCCTGGTCCTGTTGTGTCTTTGTGAAAATAAAAATAGCAAAGATGATGTCACATCCCTGAGAAGTCCAGGTGGTATCAAGGAAGCTCAGGGTGAAAAACTTGCACAGAAGAAGCAAAACAATGTTGCCTGACTTATTTGGCAGAGCAGATCCTTTGGGACAAAAATAAAATGTTACATTCAGAAGTATTTAGGTTTTCCCATTTAATTTTGCTACTTTGGAAAAAGTAGGATGAGAGGCTTGCTGACTGAGAGCTTCCTAGTGGGGGCAATGCAGTAAGATTGCACGGAAGACCTGAGAGCTCTATCTGCAGGCAGCACTAGGGGCAGAACAAGGGAGTGAAGGGGAGGGAATACATTCAGAGTAGCTGCACTGATCTTTTATCTGTGAACATGGAATGTGTCCTCTGGCATCATCTACCCTGCTGCCTCTGCCACAGTGTGCGTGTTTTGAACATTTCCTGCAGTCCTGAGTGCTGCAGCAGCAACAGTGGCAGATATATCCTCTGTAGTCTTCAGGATAGAAAGAGAATTAATCTATTGCTTAGTAGCCAGGGTTCTCAATAGAAATACAAAACAGTTTTCACTGCAGAGAATATTGATTTAGCTTTACAAAGTGGAAAGCTTCAATAGCAGAGATGATAAGAATCACATCCTGAATCCATCACAGGTTTGTAAGTAGGGCTCTTTCAAACTAAACAAAACTTGTTTGTATTGCATGATTCCAAACAAGTAAGGCTTTGTTTTGTTTTGTTTAAGCAGATCTCTGTAATCCTAAGTGAGATTATTACTGTTATGCAGTGCAAAGGGGTAGAAGAGTTTACTTGACATGAGCACCTGCTTTGATGAGAAGGAGTAGTATTTACTCATGCACAGTTCTTTGTCATGGAGAAGGAGGAACTTCTGTTCTTGTCATCATTTAAAATGGTCATATTATTTGTTTTCTGTGGCTTAACAGTAAAATAACGGTGAGTCTTTTTCATAGTGGAATGCTTCATTCTTGCCAATGGCTGTATTTCCTAGGGCTGGAAAAATCTTTCTGATATCTTACATTCTGTAGATAACTATGTCATTTCTGTTTTATCAGTCATACAAAAGCTAACCTGTATTGTGTTTTCTCATTGACAGGAAGTAAGATTTAAAGACTGTTTAGAGACTACATCATCCTCCTTCCTGTGAAAATAATATGAACCAGAAGGTGTTAGTTTTCCTCCTCCCAAATTTTCTTTTGGGATTATTTCTTTTGGGATTATTCTGTAAGAGACAAAGAAACCTATCAGGTGAGCAAGGAATTTACTATCAGAAAGACTTAGAGATTTTTAGAACTAAATCCATCCTTTTCAAATATGTTGGAAAGTAAATATATAGCCCAAGTGATAAAAACACTGCTAAGAAAATATACAAGGCCCTGTCACTGTAATAGGTCTGTTAACAATGTATGAATATGGTAACAATCAGAAGAATACTGCAAAACACATTTGACATGTTTGGTTATCAGTTTTGGTATGTCAGTAGATCGATTGAAGGTTATGGTTGTCACAATGAGGAAAAGAATTATATAAGTTTCTTTCAAACTAATTGTTTAAATTTCTTTGCTAGTCATAGGTTCTTTTTCTGATCGCTTTGAAGATTGGTTGATGATTCAAAATGATCGCAAAAACACACTGGCTTCTGTCTGCCTGGAGAAAAATCTTCTTAAATCAAGAAGCAAATTGGATTTTCATGTTGCAAACCAGCTCTTTGTGGAGCACAAACATAAACTAATCTACTGTGAAGTTCCCAAGGTAGGCTGCTCCAACTGGAAGAGAACTATTTTTCTTCTCCAAGCAGATCTGAACATGGCAGCTGCTGAAATTGAGCATGACCACATCCACAGAACTTCAGCGATCAAGAAGCTGACGTCTTACCCTCCTGCAAAGCAAGAGGAGTTTCTGAGCAACTACACTAAAGTGATGTTCACTAGGCACCCCTTGGAACGGCTGGTTTCAGCCTACAGGGACAAGCTTCTGCACTCTGAGCCTTTCTATAGCATCACTGTTGCAAATGAGATTAGGGCCATGTTCAGGAAAAACAAAAATTCTTCTGAAAAAGTGAGTTTCCAAGAATTTGTCACCTTTATTATAACAAAAAACCCAAGTGCGCTAGACATCCACTGGAAACCAATGTTTCTGCTCTGTGACCCTTGCAACATTCAATATGATGTTCTGGGCAAGTATGAAACTCTAGGCTTAGATTCTGAATATGTTCTGAAGATTATTGGAGCACCAGAGAGCATGCACTACCCCAGCTTGAAGAGATACAGCTCAGAGAAACGAACTACTGGTGATATCACCTTGGAGTATTTCAGACAATTGAACCCAGAACAAATCGAAAAGATCAAAAAATTGTATGAATTAGATTTTCTCTTGTTCAACTACAGTATGAAATATGAGGATTATTTTTCCGTGGAAGGCTAATATAGTTTAAACAAGAGGATCATTTTAATTTGTGCAAAATGGGCAGAACTTATTCTTACAGGTACTTTATAGATGGGTTGATGACTGAGATTGTACTGGTGTTGTGTAACATGATTTTATTCATCCTAGGCAGCGTTATAACAAATCTCTGCTACAATCTGTTGTACAGTGCTTCATCCTAATGATATGATGGGATTTTGTTTCTGTTGATCATTAATGGGATATGTTTGTGTCATGAAGATTGTTTTTGACTGATAGATTTTGCTCTGTTGATAAGAGGTGGAGAAAAGACAAAGAATGTTATGCTTTTCACAATGGATATTTTATAACTTTTTTTATATGAGTGATTTTATTTTTTGATTAGAAAAAGACCTACAAAATAATAAATAATCTGTTCTAGAGTCAAATCACCCTTTGTACGAGCCTCAATCGTGAATCCCATAGAAAAGCAGCAAATAACTTCAGCTGTTTGAAGGGGCATCACACAGAACTTAACCCCTCATGATAGTCCTCTCTGTCTCTTATGGCAGCTGCCCAGCCTCTCTCTTGAGGAAGCACAGTTGGCAGGGATCCAAACAGGCTTTCCCCTTTTGAAGTCTCTTCAAGATCTTCCAAGGAGCATGTCTTGTGTTCATGGTGTCTTTGCAAACTGTCTTCGGTACCTTTGTCAGTGCTACGGTCAGATCTACAAGGGAAACCAAATGTTTGAAAAATGCCTGTCTTAGAGAAGTAGTTAGAGGCATCTTGATTGTATAACTGAAGTGAGGCAGGATCTGAATTCTTAGTGACGGCAAGACTCTTATCTGTTCTCCAGGAGCTCTTGTCAGTCAATCTACTGATGGGCCAGGCAGCACAAGGAGGAAGGTGTTTGGGCTTTCCCCATTTGTGTGTACTGCAAACCGTGAGGACTGGGGCCTCACCTGGCTGTGGGGCGTGAGCGGAGCTGTGTAACTAACCTAAGGTAATACTTTGTTCAGACTATGCAGTGGGGTGGTTTCTCTGTGTCTCTTTCCTGAATCAGAATTGGCCCTGTCTCTGGCTACACACTTCTGGCTTTCACCAAGTCATGCAGAGGAAGAAGAGGGAGGAGAATGAGGTTTAACTGAAAGCCTGTTTCTATGTGATAGATCCATCCTGTGCTATAAGCCTCAGCAAAGATGCTCTTATTTTCTGCCTCATTTCCAGTCAGTCTAGGAAAGGTCTGGAGAAATAAAACTGAAGATGTTTGACAGGTATCTCTGATGATTACTCTTGTGTTGATGCTACCTTCGAGTGTCTAGCTATGACATTTGACTGGCTTCCTGGGTCTTATTTCCTCTTTTGCACAGTATCTTCTGTTCTTCGTCCAATGACAGTAGAAAAGTGATGGTTAAATCATTCATCGCAAACACAGGTCAGTAACAGAAGGCTATTTTTAGATGCAGAAACATCTCTAACTTTTCATGATAGAATTTCATTTTTTTTTTGTTTACCTATAGGAAATCGTCAGCACCACATTTTTCCCTGAGCCACTGGCAACTGCCCTGCTGTTCTGTTAGTATAATTTTCAAAAAAAAAAAAAAATTGCAATAAGGTGTGCATGTGTGTACATGCATGTAACAACAGATGTTTTGAACAGCAATATCATACAGAAACAGTTATCAAGATTGTGGTTATCAAGATAATGCTAACAAAATGAAATTAAGTGTTATGTTTTGGGAAACAGAAAAAAAAAATCCATCAGCTTGTAAAGCTTCTTTAAACATTCTCCTACAGGCATCCTTTCACGTGTAGATCAAGTTACCACATTCCTGTCTCTGTGGGTTTCAGAATACCCCACAGCCACAAACTGTAGGCATAGTATCCAGAAATTAAAATAGCTAAAGTGGAGACCTGAGCTATGGGTGTGTGTCTGACATGTATGTTTCTCCTTTTACCATCACAACATCATTTCTTGTGTTTGGAAGTTTTTTGCAGATTACTGTGTGAAAATCAATTCTGAATGATGTAAAACTGCCAATTTCAGCTTGACAACCAGCTGCTAAAGTAAATGTTAAAATGTTCTAGAATTCTAGAATTACAACCTTGTTGTAATAATAGCAATTTTGTTTTACCTGTGACGCTCCAGGTTAAGAGTATAAGCAAGGGAGGGAGTGTACAAAAAGCAGTAAATGTTATTAGGCAAGAAAATGTCATTTGGGAAAAGGGCATATTTTGGGGAAGACAAGCCCATTTTAGGGAATTTTGCAGGGACCTAAAGGAGGCTTATGCATCCAGAGGCAGGTTTGTTGTTTCCTTTTTATGTTAGTTTAATAAAATATATTCCTCTCTTTAAAGACAATGTATTATTTGTAATAGCAGTATTACAATAGCTGCTCACTAGTGGTGGCTTTACTGCTCTTTTTAGCTGGTAGGGAAGCTCTACAGAAATCCTGTAGCAGAGTCGTGTATCTGTGTGTGTATAACAAAGCTTTAAAAGAAGAATAAGCAAACCAGTATAGATTATTCATTATAAGGCAATACAAGATGAGAATATTTTGTTGTTAAGCATTAGGAAACAGAGAAAAATGACCATTACCTTCTAAAGACCTTGTAACATTCTCTTGCAGGCCTTATCCTCATGTTGAGTTACTGCCTGTGCTTCTCTACAAGTTTGGGAAGACCCAGCAAATACAACACAGACACAAGGTGCTCAAGAAATCTTTAAGGTATTTAAGGCATTAAGATATTTAATTAAAAAACAAAAAAATGAACTTGTTAATGTTGTAACCCCTTAGTTACCTGCTACTGTGACCGCATTATAACCATTGCATGTCCGTTAAAACAGAATCACAGAGCATCCTTTCAGCAAGGTGTATAATGTGCTGGTAGGGAGAGACTCTGCTCCTCTCAGAGTAGGAGCTGGCCTTGCCCGGAGAAGAGCTGCATGTGTTCACACTGTGGAGTAAAACAGATGCTGGAAGGGGATGTTGTGGCTGAAATGAATGTGTTCTAGTCTAATTCCATACATCCATTTATGGATATATTATTATATTCCCATAATCCCATTATTATATGGGATTATCAATCCGCTGCTTATAGGATTGGTAGTCTAGTCTTTTGAACCTATTAGTCTTCTGATTTAATATCGTGTTTGCCCAAAATACAACCATTGCTATGTTTCATTTTTAGTTACTGTAATAAACTGTTATGGGTTAATACGGGAATATATTTGTTCATCCTTCTCAGTAGTAAGTATTATTATTAGAAAAAAGGGCTGTTCCATCAAATCATAATGTAATTCACAAGCTATTAGATGACAGTAAATTCAAAGCCATTCGTTCCGTTTAGATGTTGTAATACGAAAGGCTTTTTTAAAAGTTTAAATAATTAGCATATATTAAAGGACATTCCAGTTTTGGGGAAAAGTAGAGTTAACCTGGGAAGAGAGAGAAAAAAAGTCTTGACAAGTCCAAGTTGAAATTTTCTTGTAAGTCTTTTCATTACAAAATAAGGGAGCGTCTTCCCAAACCTATGCATATCCACGCATGCATCCTTTCAGGAGAAGTATTTACAAACTTGACATTATACCTTCTTCAGGAAGGAATATTAGATCCAGGAGCTAATCAGTGTATATCAACAATGAAGCCAATGTATCCAATAGTTCATTTAATCAGACTTTTCCTCCACTTAAAGATTGTGTGATGCCTTTAATTTTTCTTACAGTTTTGAATGTGAGTCTTAGAACAACAAACAAACAGAGATTAGTTGTTTCTTGTTCAGAAAACTTCCCGAAGTGGGACAGTTGTGAACAAAATAAACCATGCAGATGGGAGAATGACGTGAGCAATAACACAAATTCAAGAAAAGCTTCCTTTGACCATGGAGAAGAACACAAAGTAAGTATGATCTACGCAAGTCACAGCTACTTGTAACAAATGCGAAGTCTGCCGGCTCAAAACTAAAAGGTGATTTTATTTTTCTACTCAGAATGTTAATACTTCTAAAGCTTAAAGCTATGCAGTCTCCAGCTTTCTGAGTTGTCTTACGGCTATAAGTAGAAAAGAAATCAAAAGAAAAGCATACTAACCATCACCTATAGTGATAGGTCTGCCACATTTTCTGTCACAGCATTTCTTGTCTCACTTCCTTCACACCCA
Source organism: Crypturellus undulatus (assembly GCA_013389825.1). Lineage (NCBI taxonomy): Eukaryota > Metazoa > Chordata > Aves > Tinamiformes > Tinamidae > Crypturellus > Crypturellus undulatus. Next base: position 1,109,000 of record VWPW01026718.1, read on the forward strand.
GAATTGTAAGATAAGTTGTTCTCTATTATAACATAAAAAGTTAATAAATCAAATAGTTTACATAGTTAGATACTTTCTATGAACTATCACAGTGTGAGGAAAGCTCAGGTGTGTGATTTTACAAATAAGGAGCTTCCCCCACAGCCTGTCTGAAGAGCAGGACAAAGGAGCAGGAGACTGAGTGGAGCCATGAGTTGAGGGGGACAAAAGAGCATCTGCCAAGAGTTGAGGGCCTTTACAAATAGGGGAAATAGGGCAGTTCCCCTTCATTCTTCAGCAAGGAGGACAAAGGAGTCAGGTGACCTTAGGTGTGAACGGGTGGAGGGAGGCAGGAGTTTGGCGTAGGCGGGCCGGGAAGGCTCTAACTCCTGAGTACCTTGGCCAATGGGGAAAAGGAGAGGGCGTCCCTCATCGGGAAATAGGATAAAAGGGGGGCTGCATCCCCCAGCAATCTGAGAGACCCCACAGGGATATGCCCAGTGGACTCTCCTTTTATTCGAATAAAGCTTTAAGATCTATGCCCGATGGACTCTTCCTTTATTCGAATAAAGTCTTAGTTCTCCTCTGTCTCCTTTTTGGACATTTCACTTCTGGACAGCGAGAATTTTCCGCACAACAGGCAGAGCTTTTTCATGCGAATGTCTTATGTCTTTACAATAAGAATTGTCTGAAATTTCAGCAAGTTCTCCTGATAGTTTTGACTGGGTATTGAACACGCACAGAGGTACACTGTTCCAATGCTGTTTCTAATAAGAGTTCTTTTAAAGAAAAACCTCAAGAGCTCATAACCTCAGCCAGTCTCTTGACTGAAATTACAATGAATCAACAAATGCAAAATGTGTAATATGTCATAAATATATTATTACATAGGTCTGTGAAATGGAGGCAGCTTAGCATGATTTCCATAGTACCCATGTTTTTGTCACCTTTGTTCACAACTATAGAAGACTTTCTTGTGTGGTTCTAAACTTCCAAGGTTCTTCTTTTAGCTTTTCCTGTAAAGTTTAGCAAGATTAAAAGGTTTTTTTTCTCAAGAATTCTCATTATCTTACTCTGCAGAGACATTTTGTTTGTGCCGTTCCACAAAAGGACTACAGTCCAGCCATCACCAGAGCTCAGAGAGCATGGCAGGCACTCTCTTTTGTATTTCTACAATGGAGCAAAAGCACAAGGAAAGCTTTTCTGCTTACAAATCCATGAGCNAGCTCAGAGCAGAGCTCAGCACAGGTGCCCACAGCATGGCAGGCACTCTTTTGTATTTCTACAATGGAGCAAAAGCACAAGGAAAGCTTTTCTGCTTACAAATCCATGAGCAATCCCCCTACTCCCACCTCGTTGGGCCCTGTTTCCTAGCTGCCTTCTTCAGCTTCACCTGAGCAGCTCTCGTGCTGAGGCCCCACGGCTGCGGACAGCAGGGCAGGTGGGAACTACCTGAGGGGCGCACTGGGGCCTCGGGCTTCGGGTGAGTTGCTGGATGCACCGCAGCTGCTGGAGTGGGGCTGTTGTCTGAGAGAGGCCCTCAGGCACCTGCTCCACGTAGGGGATATTGGTATATGTTGAAATGTGAATATAAAGCAAAGGAGGTTTTGAAGACATTTTTGCTGAAGGTGGAGAGACCTCCTTGAAGCTTCTAGCTTTTGATAAGGATGCAAATTTGATGAAGTTAGAAGAGAAGCCATCTGCCACCTGCTATTAAACAACTGATTTTTCGATCTACCCAGTTCCAGAATGACAGCCTAGGTAAGAAACAAAGAAAAGGGAAAAATCAATCTAGTTAACAAAAACACAGGATTATCCCAAAGGTAGTTGGTTTGCCTTAATGGTGGAATAGTATGTGGTGCTGAGGGCAATCTTTTGTGTTTGTTCATTAGGCTCCTGTTTGGCAGGCTGAGATCACAGTGTTGGCATTTTGGTTTGTAGCACAGCAGCTATTACTGGAGGTACAGTCCTTTTGGGGTTTTGTTTTGTTTTTTAATAAAAGGTCATAACAATGCTTTTATTCATAGTAGTAGTCTTTGTTACTATACAGAGACAGACACGCACTTAGATGAACACTTTGTCAGAATTTGGATTTGTTCCACTAAGTTCCTGTTGCTCTTGTTTACATGCCGTGTGATTCTCAGGAGTACCCTGTCTCACTGCGGGCAGCTGACTGTGTGCTCTCTGTTTGGCATTTGTTACAACCCCTGCCAAAACTTTTCATTCCACTCAGCCTTTTGTTTGTATCTGAAACAGATCTTCTCCTGCAGGCTTAGAAGCTGATGAGAATATCTACTCTCGCTAATATTATAATAATATGAATAAATAATAGTTCTAAAATAGATATTTAATTATTTATTTGGCATGTAAATTGCTTTATATTATATATATATGTATGTATATATATGTGTGTGTGTATGTATATATTTTTAAGTCCTGTATATATTTTTTTAAGTCCTGCAGCTTTAGTATAGACCATGTATTGCAATTCCCGGTCTTGTGGCTGTGAGGTAGGTGTACATTGAGCACACTTTCAGTGTTGTTATTCTCAGAGAGAATAACTCAAGGGCTGTGAGCACAGCATTGTACAGGCTAGACATTTCAGGTGAGCATAGGCAGGAGGTGCTACTGGTCTGGACATGTGCATTTTGAAGCACATGCTCAAAGCATAGATGAAAGATTTGAAGGGCTGTCTTGAATACGCTTGTTTACAGTCTGTACCCTCCTTTTGGGAGATTGACTAGAATTTGTGGTCTCAGCTGTGGTTCTACGAATGGAAGTGTATCTGGAATAAACCTACTGGGCATAATGACATAGTGCTTTCCTTCTCTCTTTTTGAGAAATGAAGAGTTAAGAGAGAATTCAACAACACCTTGAACCTAGGAGAGGGGAAAATGGGAAGTCCAACTTACTGAAGTGTAGAGGAGTCCCTGGGACCTCAGCAAGGGCCAGCAATAGATGTGTTTGGAACAAGAAACAGACAGAGATCTCTCCTGACAGAGATCTGACAAACCTATTCTTCAAAGCTTCCCATGACTGACTTTTCACAACCCGCTCAGCCCTCTGTATGCTAAGCAAGTACACTTTTCTCAGGCTTTCCATACTGGCTACATTTTGCAGATCTCTGTTCATCTCTGCTGCTCTCCTCCAGTTCCAGATGGTCTCTGTCTTTCCTGAAGCAAGCACTCAAAGCTGGGTGCAACCCTGTGACTTTGCCAGTGCTGCACAGATTGATAGCGTGAACTCAAGTATTTTACACACCATATATCCATTTGTGTGAATTCGTTGTCCTGCTTGTACTGGCACTTCCCCTCCTGAGTTTATGACTGAACCAGAACCTGAGACCTAGATTCTAGTTCAAGCTTTTGAGTTTAGAGCTGTTCAAACTCTTGTCTTGTTTCACACCATGTGGTCAGACTTTTGAAGGCTTTTTCTTTTCAGGCCGAGCACTCTTGGAAATTAAACGGATTTAAATGCTAACGCGTCTTTGAGGCTGGTAAGCATTTCTTCATTCAAACTCATATGGGGCCACCTAGTGGTAAAGTAGGGGCAAGGCAAGAGTGAATATATATATATATATATATATGTATATATCTATATCAAACCTGAAGAAAGAGCTATTTCAAAGTCTTCGGTGTTTCACTGTTTTTTTTTTTTGACCTGGTGTTTTCTCTCAAAGCTCTCATGCTTCTACACTCTCCTTCACTCTCTTTCACTCTCTCTCCCTCTTCTCATTCTCTCTAGGCCAAGAGTTCAGTTCAACTTGGCCGCTGATGGTTTCCCTATCCCAGCAGCTCATTAACCTGCTTGCCCCAACCTTTCACCCTAGCAAGCACCGATGTGAGGACCGTTCTGCTTCAACTGCCTTGCTTCTGACACTGGAGATCAGCTTGTGCCCTCAATGCAATTTAAAAGACAGTTACAAATAGAGTAATTTTTAATTGTCCACATTTGAAAAGGTTTTTTGAGTGCTTTGATGTATCCCTATCATTTTTTTTTTTTTTTGACGTAGTTATTTAGCAGTTCCCCCTGTGTGAATATCTCTTTATAAGTCTGATCCTCATATGTATATCTGGAAAATAAACTGAGATGTTAGGTTATGTCTGCACATGGAACTTACCATTAGGCATTTATGCACATAGGCATGTGCATGACTAGGAAATGGAAAAGGTTTTTGTGATAATGACCAAAAACTGTCAGAGAGAGAAATGCATTTCCTAAAATGAAAAGCCAAACCCTTGAAAAACCTGGAGACACTTGATTTCCATCTCTTAGTATCATCTCAGAGCACTATTTCCATTTCTGAAGGGGCTTGTGTCCTTGTGAGGCTTTTTTTTCAAGCTTTTTGCAAGTCCTTTGATAATGTTCAGGTGAAATGTGATTCACTATTCCCTTATTTGACATGCTAGGGGGAAAAAAGTTCAGGTTCTAGATAGTAAATATGATTAATTAATAATCACCCTTTCCAACTGAAAAAGTTAATCAAGCTAAAAACAGTGTTTCCTCAGGTTGATAAAAGCCCCACTGGGGAAGCAAAGATCCTCTCCTTGCAGTTTCAGAGAGGATGTGGTTTTTTCTTTGCTTCCTGTCTGGTCATCATGTGGCCTTGTAAAATTGTACTTGCTGTGACAAATAATGTATTGGACACACAAATAAAACACCCTTAACATTTTTTTGTTTGCTTTTGCTCTGTTTTTTCATCATAGTAAAGACCATGTTTGTGGTGGGATTTATTTGGGTTGGTTGGTTGGTTGGTTTTGAGCCAGATAATCTATTTTTTCAGGGCTATTTGGTTATTGCTGTTTATTAGGACAAACTGTGCAACACTGAAACCAAATCTGTGGATGAATCACTAGAAAACCATGGGTTCAAAAGACTAGAGATATGCTTCATTACTGAGATGCCTATTCTATCAGAGAATTGAGAAGAATTTACTGAAAAAATGAGCACTCCTGGGTTGTAAAACATTTCCTGACAACCTGACAAGGAAAGACCGTGGTCTCTCTCTGTCTCTCTCTTTTTTTTTTTTTTTTTTTTTTTTTTTAAGAAATCTACTGCCTTGAAGAGAAACAGTGACAAAAGCCCAAGTGAGTGATCTGCAATCCTAGTTTATGTTATGGAAGAGAACTCTTTGCACCCTTAGCAATGGCCTAAACACAGAAGGGAAGTGCCCAATATGAAGATGAAGTCAGCACACAGGTACGGTAGCATTAGTTTTTGAACCAGGGTACTGGACAGTTTGTGGTCATAAATAAGACTGAAAAGATTCACTGCGAGAATGGTATTGGAAATCTCAAAGTTTATCAAAGTAGATAGAGCAATTTATATTCTGATCTGAACAAAACACAAATGCCCCTAGGTCCCTGGCCCTAGGGAAAGTGGATTTTCCCATGGTCCTCATTAACTTCAGCAGAAATCAAGAGAAATACATTTCTTTGATACTGAAATTAGAAGTTACTATTTTCCATTCTGGCTATTACCTGCTTAATTTTCAAAATAGTTTGAAAGAAAACAATAATTGAACATGGTACAGATTACCATAGAAAAACCTTGGAAGAACCAGTCCTTGAACACACCTTTTTACATATTATTTTTATTTACTTTTATACTGATTTACTCTTGCAACATTTAGTGCACTAGACTGTCTATTTTGATTGTTTGTAAGATGTTAATGGTTATGTTATCCTTTCGTGATTGGGGTCATTAAGGTTACAGGGTTATCATCACTTGATTGTATCTTATCAAAGATAATTATCAAAAAGACTACACCCTGTTATGCAATTAAAAAAACAAAACAAAACAAAATTTAAACAATGCATGTAGCAAAAATGTCATATCTTTGGTTTTCTTCCAAAATAATGAGCACAGTCACCATTACTTTCTGGTAATAGAGTACTTTCTGTATCTCAATATTCTCATGATTCACTTCAAATAGGTCGGGCAAATTACTCATATCTAAACTCTCCCTGCTTGCATGCTTGCAAAATTAGACTTTCTGCAGTGCAGGTGAATAACCTGCAGGCAGGACAGACTTTTGGGCATGTGCCTGCATGAATGAGGCTTTGTTATGGGCTTACACAAAAGACAACGGGACTTTCTACAGAAAAATTTCCTGATTTTTGAAATATAACTGAGATGTGTACGTGACTGCCTAGCTTAATGTGCTGATGGTGACCAGAACAAAGGAGAATCTGTTTGCTGTGTTTCATGTATAGCCTTGGCTGTACGGGGTTGCAAAACCAAGTCATTTTTACATGCCAGGTCTTAGGCTGGGGGATTGTTCCTAAACAGGAACAACTTCTCAGGCCTTCCTTCCCACTTTCATGAATTGTGACTTACCACAACACGTCAGTGCAAGGAGATAAGTGCAGGTGAGGGAAGGTGGCAATGGGTGGGAGCCCTTATATTTCTATAAGTTTTATGGTCTCTTTATGTAAAGTATCTCTATCCTGTTATGGTAGCACTGGAGGATCTGTTCAGTGCAAACAAGCTGGGGAGATGCTGAAGGCTGGCAGGCCTGTGTCAGGGTACTGTGAGGTGCTGCAGCAGGCAGTGTTCTTGGAAATGGAGCAAGTGATAAGGCGTGCGGACACAGACCAGTGATTCTGAGGTGCTCTAAGGGTCTGCATTATGCACTTGGATGGTTGTGTCAGCCCCGACAGCCCTGTTGGTGGAGGTAGTGCTGGTGAGGGATCCAACAGAATTATGTAGCCACAACCAGTGAGACTATTTATGTGAGCAGAGCTCCTGGGATCAGGCCCATTTCTGTGGAGTAGTCTGCAGCAGACATATCCTTTGCAGGTACAAGAGATTTTCTCAAATTTGTTTTGTTTATTGATCTCATAGTGAATGAAGAAATTAGTTGGAAAATTTTCACTGCAACATATTTGCTGTAAACAAGTGGAGATTGCATCCCTCTTCCCTACTTATTCCTTTTAAGAGCCAATGTTGTGAAGATGTTCTGTTTCTAGTTCTGTTTTTCAGCTTATGTTCTGCTGTAACCTGCAAGGAATGAGACAAGTCAGGAAATAACAGTCTAAAAATGAAAATACTGAAGTATAGAAAAGATAATCAAGATTTTGTCTGAAGCAATAAACAAAGCATTAACCCAGATATAAAGTTAAGAGTTGACTTTTGAGGATATAATTGTTTCTTTAGTCACAGCCAAACGGATACTCTTGCACTATATGGACCATGGTCCATGTGGTACTTCTTTAGAAAGCCCAATATTATTGGTCAGGCATCCTACCGTGCTCTTTTAATATCTTTAGGGATTAACTTGAGTTCTGTCTGAGAAAGGAAGCACTCTAATATTATATACTACGTAGGTGTGTTTTCTTGCCTTGCACACACTATTACTCCCAGTTTCTTGAGCAAATTGCCGGTGAATGAGACCTTCTTCAAGGTTAAGCAGCGCTCAGCCTACCTGAATCCCTGCCTCTTGTCAGCACAAGCTTGTAGCACATTAACTTAATCTGTTATAGGGTGCCCAGCTGGCAGAGAATTTGTTTGATACTTAGCTTGTGATTTTTGTAGTATTCCTTTTAGCATTAAGGGGATAAAAATTTCTGAGCATGTGTTTAAGAGCTTTGCAGTTCTTGTGTTTCTGCGTTACCAAATATTAAGGTTAGTAGTTCAAAAAGGAATACTCATTTCACCATGGAGTATTTTAGAAAACAACCTGAGGCAAGTTACAATTTTAAAGAATGTGTAAGAGGATGGCTTGTGTTCAGCTACTGCAATTTAAAAATGAATTTTGTCTTTTTACTGTCAAAAAACCTTTGAGGTATCTAATACAAAAAAAAAAAAAAAGAAAATCACAGGCATTAGCAATATCAGTGGTGTCTGGGACTTTAGGTGACAGTGGAGTATGAGAGCTCCCTTCTGGAGAGCAGCATAAACCAGTAACATAACTCAGCACCAATAACTAAGTTTTGTTTTGGTTTAAACACTCCCTTGGTGTCAGTAGCCCCAGAAGGACGGGCACAACACAGGACTGACTGCAGTTTGCCAAGGGGCATCGGAAGGTTGTGTTCGGGGTGGGTGGCGGGTTCCCACCCGGGTGGGTGCTGCGGGAGTGGGAGCTGTCCCGAGTGCTGAAACTGCCCATGCCACCACGGGCACCTGAACCCGAGCACCCTGCGCCCTGGCATCCTGTGCCCTGCTCGTTTCCTCCACCGCTACGTAAGGAGGCACAAAGTTGACATGGGCAGCGGATTTGGCAATGTCTTTCTCTTGCTGCTTCCTAATTTTTCAAGCAAAGGGTTTCCTTCAAGTAAAGAAATCAAATGCAACCGCTGTTAAGCAACTGAGAAGCATGTAAATATTTTGCTTTCTGGATTAAAAAAAAAAAAAGGGGAGTAAGCCTCCTGAATATTTTAGCAAACACTTTTTATTTTTATTCTAGCCTATATTTCTATTTTTGTTCTGCAACTCAGCAGATTCCACGTGACATACGACTGAGTAACTAAGTCTTGTGAATAAAAATCCCTGCCAATTTCTTCATTGCCTGCAAAAACGGGACAAGTGTGTGTGCCAACATGCACATGCAGGACAAAACAAACATTGCTATAGGCAGACTGGCATTAATTTGCAACTAGGTCATGCTAAAGAGCACCTGTGTGTCTAGAAAAGCCTTGAAAACATTCTAAGCACAAAATAGATCCTTTCATGAAAATAAAAATTGCTTCTTCATTACTTAGTAATTATTTCTGCTTGCTTTTTTTTTTTTTCCTCCTGAAGATATACCCAAATGGCATCATCTTTGTTTCTTGGGTGTTCCTATGATTATACAGGATATTTTTGACTTCTAGTGCAGCACTGTAAAGTGAACTGACGGAGCACATTGTGTGACTCAGTAAGAAGCTGTAAGAGTTTTCCAGTAACTTTCTCCTGTAAATGGGGAATACAGATCTGTGACAGCTGGGTATAAACTTCTGATCACATTTGTCTAAAAATAACCATCATTAAGAAGATCATTTAAATTCAGCTATCATGACAGATCCTTTGCTGGAACAAATACTACTAGTGATGCTTTGTGAGGAAAGCATTAGATTCTGCTTTAATCTTTGCTAAAATCTAAACTAGTGGTGCTATTTCAGTCTTTTCATTTTCTCAGTAATCTGAATTTTTTTATAATTTATACTTTATAACATATTAAAAGTGAAATAGCTTCTTGCTGAGATGCATTTTAATCTCTTCTGATAGGGAATAATTTACAATTATTCTTCAAGTTAACACTTAGGTTGCAAGATGAACTGGTAAAATTAAACCAATAGAAGCAGTCTGCCTGTGTATGTGATAAGTCCTATCCTGCTCTTCTTTGCACTATTCTCCATTTCTTTTCCCCCCGCTGCTCCTCTTTATTCCACTGCCTGGCTATACTGGCCCCATGGCCAGTGGGAGAGAGGTAGGGAGGAAAATACTGCTGATGGGCTAGAGACAAGTGGACAGAACTGGCCTTACTCTTCCTTTCACAGGAAAAAGCAGTGAGAACAGTAATATCGCAGCAAAGGGCACGATGGATGTGGCAGAAGTGACCTTTCTCACCGCTGCTTTTCTCTCATTTGTGACCTCCTCTCCACCTCTTCCCCATATCCTATACCATCAGTCTGCTGTAGCTCATTTTTGTAGCAAAGGTGCTGTGTGACCACCTTCCTTCTCCCCTTTCCTGCCCTTGTGTTTTTGCTCACTATTACGGTTCTCACATTACAGTCCCAGAGCTCTGCAGGCCCTTTTCCTAGGGAGCAATGGCACTTCATTGTGCTTGAGCCATCCTGTCCACCATTGACTCCCCTAATACAGGTGAGTATCTAAGTAGTTCAAGGTACTTCTGTTGAGGAAGAGTTTAGAAATGTAATTTTTAATTTCAGCCACGAGGGGACCTCCATAGTTGAATGTTCATTTGATCCCTCAGTACAGTATGAACATGCTCACTTCTGCCAAAATACAACACCTCCCTCCTTGGTGAGGATCTGTATCCCCCCTCTCATGTCCTAGGAATCTGCATCTGAACAGACTTTATTCCACAGCTGAAAACCCACATGATCGTTCTTGTGTTTCTCCAGCAGCTTTAGATTTCCCCTTCCAAGTCATGAACTTTTCCAAGCATCTGGGTTCCTCGGGCATTATGCAATGGGGTGCTAACAGCTGAGTTGGCTGAGGGACTGAGGAACAGAAAAATCATCTCTGCACATGCTGATTCACAGATTGTGAACAAGACATGTCAGGCAGGGGACAGCTGAGGCATAGTTTCTGTCATTTCACATCTTAATAACTAACTACATTATCATCTTAAAAATCAGAAGCTAGATTTGGGAGGTAAAAACAGATTCCTACATTGTTTTTCATGTGCCATTCATTGAGCAGATATCCAGAGCTTAGGTCAAAAAGTCTCCAAGTCTTGTACAGAGGAATTCGGCAAATAGCCTATGAACTTTAATCTCAAAAATAAACAGCTCCCACCTACTGCAAGGATTTCTTTCACTTCACTTGGCTCAGGAATCTCGTTTGCCTCCTGCATGCAGTAACTTTGCAGCTGGATAATTCATTTTGGTTATGTCTCTGTGATAAAACAGGACATGACTTTAAGGTACTAACTTACCCTATCGAGCAGCAAAGAAGCAGCAGCTAACACACAGCCGGGTGCACAGCCTGTTTGTACCTGGGGCGGGTCGTGGGTAAAGCACTTGCTCTCCACGTCTACTGCTGTCTGCCAGCGAGGCTGGCCCAGGTCCTGCAGCGCTCGCCCCTTCTCCTCCCCATGGAGCCACTTCTGATTCTCGCCTTTCCCATGAGGAGCCAGTGAAGCCCGCACTTTGCACGTGGGGCTGCAATCTTAGTTTCAGCCACTGGAGGGAAGCGTAGACTTTCCGTGAAAAGCTTGCAGGAGAGGTAGGATCCCTTGATCCTACCTAGAGCCCTTGGACGGGCTGATCCTGTTGGAAGAGGTGGGTGAATTTTCAGGACCATGTGCCTTTCTTCAAGTCCTGAAAAGGGGCCTTCAGGTATGCATGTTTTCTGAAAGTTTTCCCATTTTTTTTTTCTCAAATTATATCAGCTGCCCAGAAAAATATTGTATAATTTCTTGTAAACATTACATTGCTTATATTGGTTGTATCTGGAAATGACAAGGGAACCACAACTCTTAGCTACTTTTCAGGCCTTCTTAGGTTTTAGGTTCTTTTCATGTCCTCGTGTTCAGACCGGATTTTAAAGATGTGGCTGACATGCACTCAACTATGTGAGAAACTGCACATGCACAGTAAAATATTTTTATGTGCTAAGCAGCTAAAACCAGGGCTCCCCCCAGATCATATTTAAACTCCTGTCTGTATGAAAGCTTTTAAACGTGATGTAAATGTCCACAGCACCTTTTCTTTTGTCTTTGTACATGGCTTAGATATCTGATCTGAAGGCAAACCAAAGGAAGTAAAAATAGGCAATATGTTAATGATAACACTGTTTAGAAAAGCCTTTCATGGGAATTATTTTTTTCCAATATAAATAAAGGCAGAAAGTTATTTTTGTGGCAGGAGTGTGTGAAACTTGAAACCACAGCAGTTAAGAAGTAACACCAATATGAATAAGAACAACCAAGATAAATATGACTTAATAGCCCTGGAGGTGGGAACGTGAGCTGGTGGTTAGAGTCGCAGGCAGCAAACCTGACGCACTCCATTCTGCCTCTGACTCACTGGATGACTGTAGTCAACTCATTTACTGTCGGTGTATCAGTTTGCCCATCTGTGAAATAGGGACAGATGACATATCAGCATTTTATCAGATTTAACGTCAGTCAGGCATCAATAGTGAATGGGGACAGCACCCTACAGCCCATTTCCCAAGCGCCGGAGAGGAGTCCGTAGCACTTTGCCTGTTCCACCCCAGGCCAAGAATCCCCAGTGCACATGTTAAAGCACTTGTACATTTACAAATTAATGTGGTCATAGCTGAGAGCTTGAGGAACCTCTTGGTACTTCTGGTAGTGTTTAACGTCTTCAGAGTTAAGTTAACTACCGAACTTAAGAGTTCGATAGTTCTTTAAGGCTGACACTGTGAAAGCAGCTAAGTTTACCTATCCAACAAATGACCATTAATTTGTAGTATTAAAAATAAATATCGTCTCTTTTTTATATATGCATTAGTTTATGAAAATTAAATGTATTGCATATACTTTGTATCTATCTTGATTAGCTGGAACTTAGTTTATTTAAATAATATCTTATTATATTACTATTATCTAATAACTGTGAAGTGATGGTCTTGGAGTTGGTGGTTCCAGAAGAGTTGCTGGAAGTAAGGTTTCCTCATCATGGATCACGCATAACCCTGTAATCATAAAATCAGCACAGAGTGGTGTCTAAAAGATGCTGGAAGCTGATTTGCCTTTATGCTTCCAGAAATTCCTGTTTGGCCTGTGGTCACTATCTCTCTCCTGTGAATGAACTCTCTTTCCATCTTGCTTGTCTACAGAACTGAAGCAGCGATAGTTACTTATATTGGTTAAATGGTCCAACTTGTGTACGTGATTTTTTTATACTCATTTAAAACTAGCTACTTTGCTTTCTGCTGTTTTCCATAAATTCACCCTGGTGAATGAGTCTTCTCATAAAGCCATCAGTTAAAATCACGTTTTTCATAGTTCTACTACAGTTTTACACGTGGCCTTTGGGAGAATGGTGGCAAGGGCTTCTACACTGCTAAATAAATCCATTGCAAAATGTGGCAAAATTAAATCCCCCACAAGATGTGGCAATTTAAGCTGGAAATTCAGACTGGCAGAACTAGTGGCCAGGCAGGGCAGCTAAGGACACCTAAATTTTCGCACGTGGAGCTGCCCAGCTTCCTTCGCCGTTGCTTCCCGGCATTTCCAAGCTCGGCAGCAGGCTCACGGGGACGCACTTCGTGCGCTGCTGGGAAAACCAGACCTTTTTGCAGAGTGTGGGCAGGATCGGGACTATAACACAGTGCACTCCGTGTAACCGCAAGGCTTTGGGAGGGCTAACAAATCCTTACCGCAGCTGCTTCAGGACGCAGGGGTGCCGAGCGAGCTCAGCCCCTTCCTCGGGAGCTCACAGGCAGGAGAGAGCAGATGGCTGGAGGCAGATGGGCGAGCACAAGGAAACAATGAGGCAAATGAGCAAAAAAACGAGTTGGAAGATTCAGCAGTTAGTTCCAAAATTTATTAATTTCACTGGTCACCTCAGCTGATGCAACCCCGTGGGTAGGACACCTTTCCTGTTCAAAAGGTATTAACATATTCCATTGAAATGTGCACTACAACCCAGTGGAGGTTACATTGTTGGGAGAGAGCTGGCGTTCAGCATGCAAGAAACGGGCAGGGAGGGGGGTATTTGGGGAAAATCCATTCAGGAAAGGCGGCCAGGGCGGCTCGGCCGCTCCAGAGAAGCCCCTCGGCGCGGCCGGCGCGCACAGCCCGCGCCGCCCCCCACCGCGGGCAGCGGCGGAAAACGACCCCCTGCCCCGTGCCCCGGGCGGGAGGAGCCGCCG